>JBBPUD010000117.1:0-57912 GCA_038094475.1 Phylloporus aff. rhodophaeus | reverse complement strand
TAAACACCTTGGCTCAGATGGCAAGAAGTAAGCTTGGGAGAAGGCCTAAGTGATAGGCTTGTACAAGAAACAGTTAAGTTTGGAGAGGGAAGTTTGATGATGTGGGGCTGTATGACTTGGAAAGGGATTGGAATGACTTGCAAGATTGATGGTAAGATAAATGCTAACCTTTATGTGCAGATCATGGAGAAGGACCTGCAACAAACTCTGGAATATTTTGACAAAACTCCAGATGACATTGTCTTTCAACAAGACAATAACTCCAAGTATACTAGCAGAGTGGCCAAGCAATGGTTTGTTGACCATGGATTCCAGGTTATGATATGGCCTGCTCAATCTCCAGACCTCAACCCTATTGAACATGTCTGGTTTTTGCTGAAAAGAAGGTTGGCAAAGTATCCAAAGCCACCAAAGGGGATTACTGAACTTTGGAAGAGAGTACAAGTAGAGTGGAAGAAGATTGAGGTGGTAGAGTGTCAGAAATTGATTGAGAGTATGTCTAGAAGGGTCCAGGAGGTCATCAAGGCCAAAGGAGGATACACTCCATACTAGATACCAATACCCCTAATACCAGCAACAAAATTGTTGCAATGACATGAGTGGATTCAAATGGTCATATCTCTGTGGTCTCTGAACCTAATCACATGCCCTAAAGTGCTATAGACAGCCAAGAGTGTCTACTATATTTCGCTTCTCTACTTCTAAGCGAAATTCCCACACAATGACATACTACATCACAAACATTACAAAACTACCAAACATTGCAACAGTTTTGTTGCTCAGTGTAGACCTTACCAACACATCACTAGCCATGCATTCCATAGACAAAGTTGCAAGGCCACCAGGAAACCCAGGAACAATGCCTAACATATCATTAGAACTTGAATAAAAGGAGAATTATGTATATGACTTACAATGCCACTCATTGCCAGACTCCAACAACCTGGCTACACTTGTAGCCATCAGATCACCCAATGGTTGCTTATCCCATTCAGAGGTTAATTCTTCTGGTAGAATGGAGATAAAAGCCACAACAGCCATGGAGGGGGGTCCAAAGCTATGGAGAAAAGGGTAAATATGAAGAGTTGGAAAGTCTTATCACTGCTTACAAGAGGAATGGATGAGTCCATGTTACAGTTAAACCATCCTCTGACTGCTCTCCAGAACATGTTATCTTGGATACATCACCAACACAAATAGTAACATGGATGTCCTGCTTAGGAAGTGGAGATGAGAGGGCCAGTTGACCAACTATGTAATGACAGTGAGTACATATAATTACACCCTTGGTTAGTGAAACAAACCTGTGACTTGAAAGGTTACATCTTCAGGTTTTTTCTGGTTCATTGGATATGGGCAGTATGAGCCAATGTCATCAGACTGAGAATTTGGCAGGGAGGACATTGGGAAGATACAGGGTGCAGATGGAGTCTGAATGGTGATATATGCAAGGTGGTGATAGGACAATGTATAGGGAGTATTGGGCTGCAAGCCTGCAATGAGGTGTAGGCTGGGAGTAAGTGAGACAATGAGATAAACTGAGGATGAAGATAACCACAATCACACAGGCAGAATTGAATGTGTGGAGTCACTTTGCTGGATGGGAGTACAGTAGAACAAGGTAGGCAAGAGACAGTATTGATGAGGCAGTGTGAGGAGGGAGTGTGAAAAGGATTGTAGATGTGGTAGACAGGAGAATATGGGACCAGGATTTGCGCAACCACCGCAGAAATTAGCGCAAGTTTTCAGAAGGCAATCACGAGTAACAGCAGGCCCGAGATGAGAAAGTCTAGGGAAAGTGATTGACGATAAGTGATTAACAAAAAGCTAAAACAACACAACTCACAGGAAAGGCAGCAGGGAATAGACAGGACAGGAACAGGCACAAGATCGGAGAGTGAGGAATGGTGGAGGGGGTACGAAGATGTGGGAGGTGGTGTCTTAGTTGTAAAATCGGATGGGGCAATATTCAAAAGCGCGAGACAGAGAGGGAAGCGGATGATAGAACACAGCAGAAAAGTGCACAGAGTGAGAACAGTAGAAGATCGATAGGATCCGGGTAGGGATAGGACAAGGAAACCCTAGGGAAAGCGGAAGACGAACGGAAAGGTAGGAGGAGCGCTGAAGTGTAGGGATTTGAGCGACGCTGATGATGGCACGGGCACTGGAATGCTACAAGGAGACAAGAAACATGACAGACACAATGGGATAACAATGCAGTTGGACCCACGTAGATGATATATATGCTGGTGCGCTCTGAGTTGCGGGAGGGACAGCTCGAACGAAACTAGAGGTGAGAAATATGTCGAACGATGCGCTATGCTGACGGTGAAGCTTTGAGAGGTTAACACAGCGGATTGTAGGGCGGATGAGAGCAAGAGGAATGACTGAAAGAACGCGATAAGGAAACACGAGGCCACGCAAAAGTCCGACGAGTCCAAGTTACCATGTCCGCGAACGGCCAACCCCAAGAACTACGGTATGCTTACTCTACTCGATCCCATCCGAAATTCGAGTGGAATATATCCTGAGTAAGACTCTTGTTTCTGTTCCCTTTGATCCAGGTCATAATGCGTAGTACATCAAGTTATACAAGGTATGTACCTTTTTTCCTATCGAGTTCGAGTTTGAGTTCGAGTTCTCATGGAACCAAGAGATGATCTAGCCAGAAACCCCAACTTCGTCGACTCGGATTTCCAACATGCCGTGCAGATGACGACAAAAGTGCGCATCAATATCCTTCATTCGTCCTGAACACCTATATGATAATTATAAACATCGTTAGACGACCCTCCCTCGTCACATGCTCTCTAACAAGCTTGACGGACGGTCTATCTTGCGCACGTCTTGTTATTTTCGACCAACGACAAGGAGAACCGTTGAGACGCCTTTAGTCTGTCTCAGTCGAGGCCACTGTGACTCGACGCCCCAATAGGACTGCTTCTCCCGTACAACTTAGTGAATGGGTTGTTGGACGAAGATCCTGTCAAAAGTCTCGGTCCTACAACCCAACGCGCGTATGCTTGTCTGTCAAATACTTGTTCAACCTGCATAACGCCGCCGAAGATATCCTCTTCACACTGGGATAGTTTTGATTAACCGACACTCATTCATGTCGGGAGCTAAGATACAGCGATTGGATATTACAGTGGTATAAACAATGTTCATAAGTCCCTAGGAGATGTCGATGAAAAAGATTAAATACATAGCATGAACCCGACAAATATCACTTGCTTGTCGCATCAATACGATATAGATAAGCAGACCAGCGGGTGTTATCACTAGCGCATGAGGATAATGAAAACAAGGATTTCAAAAGATGAAAATAAAATAAAAAACAGTCACGGAGACTAGCCAGCCGCAGCCTGCTGCTGCTCCAGTCTCTCGAGCGCTTGTGGGTCCCAAGGGGGTGGATATCTGGCATCAACTAGATTCTGATCCGCGAGTGCGTCCTTCATACGATCCCTGTCGTTCATCCCCATCCGGGCTCGACATCGAACCAGCCGAAGTTTCGTTCGTGTTATCCCTACGTATGAACCATGGTTATACATCGACATAGACAAAAAAAGGAGACGTACATGTCGCTATCGTGTTGCGGTCCTCTTCCATGAATGGATTGTCATGTTGGAGGTCGTCTTGCAACGTATATAGACACCATAGTGATTCTTCGTACAGCTTTTCACACTCGTCCGGACTCCTGGCTTGATCCAATAACTCTTTCCGGGCTGCCGTTCGGCTCTATAACTCATAACGTCAGTGTCGGCATCACCACAAAGGCAAACGACTCACAAGCATCAAGGCCCGATCGTAAACCAGCTGATCAAGGTATATCTTGGGCCCGTCGTATTGCACCGGTAACCACGTCTTCACGAGCGCAGCACGGTCGTTGCACTTGATGAACTGCTCCTTGAACCACGCCAGCGCTAGACAAGGTGTCAGCGTCGTACGTGGTATACAAAAGTCAGGAGCGTGTTACCATCATCAAAGCCCTCGCTGACCACAAAGTCGCCATCTGGATACCGCATGCGCAGATGCTCTTGATAGTTGCGCAGCTTGTCGATGCCTCTCTGGGAGAAGGACATGAGGAGCATGTACACCGCGACGCACGTCACAGCAGTGAACTCGGCTTCTTGATCAGCGTTCCGCCGTCGTTCTGCATGCTTTTCGGCTTCCCCCGCTCTGCGGGCAAACTTGGTGGGATCAGGGAGGGGCTCTGTACAGATAACAGGTGTCAGTCAGCACAGACGACTGGGGAACGAAAGATGGCGGACTTTGTGGTACTGCCTTCACAGCTTCGTACATCTCGTCCGCCCAGTGCGTCAGCACGTCAGTCTTCTGTGCCAATTCCTCCAATGCGGCGAGCAATGCGTCTTCCATCGGGTCTCGGGTCGCAATGGCACCGTTCTTGTACGCGCCGACTTCGTTTGTGGGTGATTTGAGCACGAGTTGCGGTCTCCGTGGTGATGGTGGTGCGCGGTAGTGACCAGAACCAGGGGAAATGGGTGACTTGGGAGTCGATACACCGAATAACTTACGAGACGCGAGTGACAGCGCACGACTGAGTGCGTTGGAAGCCACACGAGTGGGTGATGAAGAAAGAGGTGGTGCAAGAGGGTGTGGAGGAGGAGGAAACGTGGTTGGATAGTTCGGGATCGGCGCCGACAGCGGCGGTTTCGTGCGAGGCGAAGGTGGTACATGATCTGAGGGATGCAATTCTTCCGCTAGGGGAGATCTACCAGTGCGAGACGTCATGCGGCGGGCTGTGCTAAGTTCTGTAGATCCTTTTATGAGGGATCTGCATGAATGACAGAATGGAAAGTAATTACCATCGACAGCGCGATTAAACTCGAGCGCACGTACATCGCCAACTAGCACATATTCTTTCCGGATAATTCCATCCTCTTCTGACTCGCCAGGGATGAATGATCCCTCAGTAGACAAGGGTTTAAGTGTGCGTCGACCTCTGCCGTTTTCGGAAATCCGGTCGGTTTCGGAGTTCGTCCGGGTTTGAGCAGGTTCGAGCGGGGTCGGGGATGCCTTACCACGCGATGATGATGGGCTATTTGTGGTAAATCAGGTTAACATGTGAGATATCCGACATTGGTATACTACCTTTGAGAAGGCCCCGGAATAGCCACAATAGCTGCGTCTTCCGACACCGTATCCCTTCGTCGGAAATGAAATTTGCTGGGTGGAATCATTGCCTTGGGGTCCAGCACCTCTGGAGGAATTACCTTGTGGTGTTCTGGAATTTTACTAATGGGCGAATCTTCCTCTTCGGTTTGCATGCTAGGAACTATAGTGATGGGAGGCCCGCGCAATGGAGCATCAGAAGGGCGTGGAAACTTGGACATTGCAAGGGCTTCACTCTTGAAGAATTCTTCGAAGCTAGCACGTTCCACAGGCCGGCGCCTCAGAAGAGCGCGAATAAGCACTTTGATGTCAGAGGGTACGACCTGAGCTTCTTCCGGTTTCGTAGAGGACGTAGAATGTGGATTGTGATGGTTTGAAGGTGCACGCGGAGCTTCTTCGTCGGGAAATTTAACACCCTTGGAGTGTTCAATTCTCTTAAGGAGCTCGACGTGGTTCTGCGCGCGAAATGGTGGTTTCCCTACACACATCTCGTATAGTACAGCGCCAACACTCCATAGATCAGCTTTCGCATCGTACTTCTCGTAACGCAAGATCTCGGGCGCCATGTACAACCTGTTCCGATACTTAGCTACGTGATAGGTGAGACCAGAAAGTAACTCACGGCGAACCACAGAGTGTCTCGGCCAACATTGCATTGGGAAGGGACCGTGCGAACCCAAAATCAGCAACCTTCAATATTGGTACGCCAATAGGATGTCCCTTTGCCAATTCCTCTGGAGGGGCTGGAGTCAAGAGCAAATTCTGCGTCCAATAAGTTGGCGGGCTGAAGAAAAGCAAAGTGAAGATACCTGTGGTTTAATATCGCGATGGATAAGGTTTCTAGTCCGCAAGAACTTGAGTGCCCGAGCTATTCGTGGTAATTAACTCGTGTGAATGTAGAAACAAGAGAAGACTGATACCTAGCTGGCGCAGAAAGCTGCGGACAACTATTTCGTCAAGGCCGCCCGACCTCGGATGGGAGTAGTACTGTAAAGCGGTTCCAGGAGTTGGTACATATTCAAGACCTTCTACGCGCCCACGTTTCTTGATGTAGTTGGTGAGGTCTCCACCTGCGCAGTATTCCATGATGAGGAATATACTCCGTTCTGCTCGCTAAGAAACAGCTAGTGAGTACAACACGGTCCCATCATTTCCAGACGAAGAAGGGGGAGCGTGACTCTTGAATATCGTATTGAAAAGTAGCCACACTCCTTCCATTCATACAATAGCGACTTGGCAATCGACCGAACCGACAGTAACGAAATGCCACATACCACAATGTCGATAAGCTTCGTGATATGGCGGTGGGACAACGACTTGAGAATTTCGATTTCACTTTGCAGGTTGTCGAGGAGCTTTGCGTTGAGGATATCTCTTCGGACGGATTTGATCGCGACTGTCTGGTGGGTCTCCTGATAGGTGCCATGGAATCTCAGTCAATGAGCCGAGTGGTAGTGCGTTACATACCTCGTGGTATCCTTTGTACACGGTCGCAAAACTTCCCTTGCCAATGTCGTTCACAATCACATATGGCCGAGCTTCGTCATCCTCAGTGGCCCGCCTGGCGGTGAACTTGTCGGGGCCCATGCTTGGCGGACGCCCTGCGACGGGCGGGGCTTGTGTCGGCATGAGATAGGGAGGTGGTGGTAGGAGAAAGAGAATAAGTTGGCCTGAGGATGCTCTTTGGCTCGGCTTGCTAATTAGCTTTGCAGGGGTCTCTTGCCATTTTACCACAGCTTCACTTCCCATATTTGGAAGACTGTTCTCGGCCCCTGCCAGTAGCACCGCCACTCGGCAGACCTGTTCCGATTCCAGTTGGCGCAGTAGTAATCCTTAGCACTTGGTTTTAACTACACTAACATAGCCAGAACTCTTAGTATGCACATACTACCCTTGAAAATAACGGTGAGCAACGAATCTTGTATTTTTCTGCAGAAAACCCTAGAAAACGGTGTTGCCCCGCTAGTACCCTATTTGCCTCAGAGTTCCTCTTGCATAACGAGAGCTATCGCCGTTAAAGCTTCGCGTTCAGTGGCTTTCCATCATCTTGATGCGACTGATATATAAATTCGACATGACTACCGCAGTCTGATATTCCGTCGTCTTGATGGTTTACCGGCTGTAGGCCTCATCATGCCGGTCATTATGCATCACCTCCTGGTCTCCGCCATCCCAGTATACTTTCCACGTCAACTACATGGCTTTGTCTCTCCAACAGACCGTCTGGAATATCCACCTGAACAATTACATGTCTCGTGTGTCCATAGCCTACTTCTCGCTCGTAAGCTTATCGGTCTCTTTAGTTGTGATCATCACCATCACCGGGTATGATTATAGTAAGTCACAGATGTCTCATTCGTGTCGGATAAATGTTGAACATTAACAGTACTTATGTTTTCAAACGAGGTAAACTTTACCACCCACTCTCAGCCATGCCGACATCTCACTAGTCAATCGCTGATGATTTTCGCAGATCGAATATATCTGGGTGATTGAGCAAGCCTTTACCGTCTGGTGACAAACTAATGATCGTAGCAAAAGCCCTGGACACGGATGTCCACATTGTTTGTCCTTGTATGTGCCATCCTAATCTCCGTGACATGAAAACATATTGGTTTATTAGGTCCGTTATTTTGGGCTGTGCTATGTGGTGTATGTGGGTTCTTCTCGATACTTCGACTCATCCCTGATACGTGCATTAGTCTCCTCGCCATTGGTGTGTTCAATACCTGCATTACTGAGCTTGATGATCTGACATGATCCGATCGAAGAGATGTCCTCTTTTTTCCCTGGCCCTGCAAAGGTATTTTCTTGCGCATCTGATGGTCATGGGTGATACTTACAGGTTCTATTGCAGGCGTATGTACCCACAAGCTATCGTCACACTGACCAACGATGTCTACTAATCACGTATCATTAGATGTGAGCACAATCAACGTGTGGTTCCAAAGTTCCTGCTAATCAGGATGGCTTTTATGAGGTGAAATAATTTACTTTCTCGCAGTATGGAGTTCGTGGATTTTTATGTGTGCTTCAGATTGTGAGATTTCATCCTTGACTCCCTCGCAATGAATCACACTTGTGAATGCAGTGGTGATGATTCTTCGTGTATGGGCATTATACAATCGATCGAGGATTGTCCTTGGCACACTTCTCATGCTCTACGGTATTGAGGCGATTTCGTTTCTTGTATACTATGTTATTCTCGGTGTCCAATCGCGCTCCGGTTCTATCGGTGAGCTCAATTCATCCTTTGTTTTACGCACGATTCACTGATGCCGCCTTGCGTGCAGAGGGTGTCAGCCAGGTCGCCCAGTTTTCGTTTTGTGTGTCAACAGGTCATCCCATCTGGCTTGAAGAGTTGCCTTTTGCTGCCGTTATCGCCCTCGGTATCTTGATGTGCCTCCTCACCGCTACTGTATTCATAACGGATCTACTTCGCGTGTACAAGGCGACAAAGACGTTCCGGCTCGACCGGTACACGAAACGTCTTACGATGGATGGCATGGTGTACTTTAACGTGTATGTCCACATCTTTTCTACGTTGTGAGTTTCTCCCTGACTAGCGTAGCGCATTCATGTATGGACTCCTCTCAGTACTGGAACACGCAGTCGATTCACTGGATAGTGGGTTTTTGATATTGTATTCTGCGTCGACACGTATACCTCCTGTCACTCTCATTCCCCGACTGGTCTTGGGTTTGCGCGAGTTTTATACACATGATCTTCAAGGCAGACAAGGAAGTAACATCGATACAGCGTTTGGGCTGGAAGTCGGGCATGGTACAGCTCGGAGCGCGATCGTATTCACACATGCCAGGGGGAACGAGGACAGAGGGCGGGGCGAAGAAATCGAAATGGAAGCGGTTCGTGCGTGAAGGAGACTCGCGCCAGTTTACGGTACATATTCTTATTACAGCAGAGATCAAAGTTCCTGGATAACCTGCTCCAAGATCCATTCCTTGATCGTTGGATCGGCTAGTACTGTAGGTACTTTAAATTGGATAGCATTCCCACCCAACGTTTTCGCTCTCCAACAACAATACTCGAAAAACGTGCCTGGCTTCACGATACGAATCGTGGGGAGGCCAATTCGCCCATCTTGGAACGCACGCTGATGCTCAGAGTCAGTGGCAACGAGGGCATCAAACAATTTTTGCCGCGCTAGGTGTGCATTCGAACCTGATGGGGTGGTAAGTATTCTCGTCTGACGCGAGCGCATGAACGCACCGGGTTCCTTTGATAACCCGACAACGAAGCCCAACGCAGGTGGGGACATGCGGTCATCCAGCAAGGTCGTAAATTCTTCAACGATGATTGTGTCCTCTGAGCCAATGACGCGAAGGACCTCTGCCAGGTAGAAATCTGCAATCTCCGTGTGCGGAAGCTGAATCTTCACCCTGTTGATGCTATCCATCAGTATCTATGTATATTTATGCAAAAGACGACAGACTGACGATTTCCTTCCGAAGTATTTGAAGATTGGGGAGTTAAGTTGAGGATGGAACCCAAGGATAGAGACAACGTCGCCGAGGTGATATCGCCACAAGCCGTTCTTGGTCGTTAGGATTATCTCGTATTGCTTTCCTACTTCAACTTCCCACTACGACACGTTAAGCAAACATGTAAAGCGGCCTGAGGACAAATACTGACAGGTTGACGAAGACCCTCAAGAGAGTCATCCTTAGTGACGTCCAAGAACTCAGTAACCTTGTCATTTGGTAGAACATATTCCTCCGGTTTGTTCATATCATGCATAATACCAATGGTAGATTCTGCTGCGCCATACGCAGGACCACGGATCGTGATGTTTGGCCCCAATATGGACTTTATCTTGTGATCGCTCAGAAAAGGATGAAAAATGATCGCACAAGCACACACCCTTGGAAGAAGAAGAGTCCACGGACCAGTGCACACAGTGCAAAGCACCGTCAGTTTTGGCCAAACACGACTAGCCCATCCCTCCAGAGAGAACGGAGGGCCGATCTCGAGTAATTCTGCTGCACGTTCTGGATTGGGATGAAAATGTGTCTAAAAGCATCTTCAGAGGTAACCTGTTTGTGCGTCATGTCGTTGACTTGCCTGTAAATACCCTCGAACGTGATCAATGTCCTCGAGATCAGGTATGATGCCATCTCTAATGTAGGATATTAATGTATCCCACTGTTCGTCAATGTTGCGAATGAAATCAACAAATCGCGAGGCGAACGGAACGTAGAAACCGTCCACGTCCCGATTGGTGAGAAAAAAAAGTGCAAAAATCGTAAGCGCCGAAGGGACATGGATAATGTTCGTCCCTGCCCATGGGACTGCGTAGTATGGCACTGGAAGGCGGAAGACATACATGGGCATCGTCACGGGCAGAAAGAAGTGCATCACATACGGTTGAGGGGCATTCGGCTCTCATCACCATCAAATTCCCATCCAAAGAGTGTGCGCACCATTTTTCCTGTCCCTCCACAAACAGGTACCTTCTTCACCACTTGACCATCTTGTATCTCCTTGACGTCTAGAAATCCACACCAAGCGATCGCAGCGAGTGGATTCTTCCTATGAGGACTAAAGAATGGGCACCGCGCAGGCGCTGACTCAGACTTGTATCTCGGGTGACATTTTATGGAAACACCCGTGGTTGAGCTAGAACCTGTAAAAAATTCTGGAAGGCCAGGCGCAAGCAGATTCTCGACGTCTTCTCTCTTGCACGGTTTCGCATCGAATCTATTCATGAACGGCTTGTAGTGGCTATAGTCGGACAGCGGGACATGGGTCTGGAAGTAGGCTACAAAGGTGGAGTCTACTTCAGTACCGCCGTGTGCTGCGACAGCATCACGAAATGCAGAGAAACTAGGTGCCTGGGTCACATATTGGGTGCTGAGATTCTGTCTGATGATTTCAACCAATATGCGATTCGTTTGTTCCTCTAGGACGGATGTTTGCTCGAGCGTTTGATCAATAGTACCATTAGGTGTGAGCCCAGCGAGAACATCCAGGGAAAGGACCATCTAGTCGACCCGAGAAGTGGAATGATGGGGAGTTTGGAATGGATGATGAACTGATGGAGACTAGGCGCACATGGCTGACTTTATACTAGACCTAGCGTGGGCACGACGGGAATTAGAGGGAACCGAGGTGCATCTTCTGACGCAGGCCGAGCGAACAAAGGCCGCGCATGAGAGTAGCATCGTTACCTTAGGAGATGACTGCCTCAGAGAAATGGTCTGCAAAAGGTAAATGAGGTGTGCGGTAAGGACAAGCAAGTTGGCACTTTACCACTATTTGGACTAAAGACCATCCTAACTCAATCGACTTATTAGTATCATGGAAAAAAATATTCCAAGTGCTCCGTCCGTACTAGTACAAACGGTATCAATATTATTCTTTGCGACCATGGCAAAAGAAAGAAGATAGGTATCAAATCAGAACGAATAGATGGCGCGCGCAAGATATACACCGTCAATGATGACCCCGCTCCGAGTCGAAAAACGCGACAAGCTGTCCGACAGCAACCTTCTTACCCGGACCCACCAACGGCTTGTTCTCCTTTGCCTTGTCGTACCGCGACTGCCGCCGCAGAACGAGCGGGTCAACGAACCGAGGCTGCTGGTCCACGCTCACGCTCTTTTCCGATCTCATGTCCGTCGACTGCGACCGCACACGGTGCCGCGATAGCCCAGGCCCGTCCTGCGTACCATACACCGACTGCGCACGCGCTCGCAGACTCGACTGTTCGCCACGGTCCTCGGCGGTCACGAGCCGTACCGCTGCCACCGCGTGCAACGCACCCTTTTTACCAACGGTCTCGCCCGCGTGCTCGTCATCGTCCTCGCTGCTCTCTGTCGCGGTCGAGAAATAGGCAGTACCCATGAGGGCTTTTGCACGCTCCCGTTCGTATTCGGCCTCTACCTCGGGCGGGGCGATGATGGGACCGCCCAGCGCAACTGTGTAGCGCTTTCGTCCAGGTAGCGGCGTCGGACTGACGCTGCCGCGTCGGGTGCTCTGGATGCTCGGGGGAGGAAGGCCGCTTGGAGTGGGAGATGTCACCCGGGTGGGTGGCGATGCGGGTGTGGTAAACTCAAGAGGGGAAGATATGGGTGGGAGGCCAGAGATCACCATGGATGTTGGTCGTGAAGCGGCGGGAGGAGAGCTGGCAGGGGTATGCGTTGGAGAGATAACGTCGCCTGGGCTGGCATAATCTCCTGTGGGGTATGGAAGGCGTGTGCCTGCCCTGGATGACACTTTGGATGCAAGTGGGGGGCTCGTAGATTCCCGGGCTGTAAGCGACGGCGCACGGCGAGGTGTTGAGAAAACGCTCATAGCTGGTGTGCTCACCGTACTCTCGGGTGGGCTAGTGGAGGAAACTGAGCTAAATGATGATTCGTGTGTGCTCACGATCATCGATTCGGTCGGAGGTGCTGAGTGTAGCTCGGGAGAATCATGGGCAGCGCGGTTGTTGGATAAGACGGCAGGTGATGTCGCAAAACGCGCCATTTCTCGTCCGAGTTCGGTGATACGCCCCTGGAGTTCGGTGATGTCGTCTCTGACCGTTCCGAGCTCTGCTTCCCATGGGTGTGTGGCTTCCTCCTTTTTTTCTTGACCCGACTCTTTGGTACGCTCATTCTCCTTATCGACGAGCCAACGCTCGACATCTCCCATACGGTCCTCGAGGGCACGGACATGAGAGACGGTCCAACGCTCGAGCTTTTCAAAGCGTCTTGCTATAACCAGCAAGGTTCCCGGAACATCCAGCGTCCCTGAAGGGGCAAATGATGCATACAAGGGGGGCTGTTCACGTGCGGGGGATCCGCCAGGAGATGCACCCCGCTGGAGCGAGATCGGGGACAGATTGATGGGCTGTGGCGCCGGTACCGGTGACAACCTGACTGGGGTCTTGTTCTGAGTAGGTGATGTCGGCGAGGAGGATACTCGCGGCGTAGAACTGCTAGCGGGTATCTTGAGATTGAGATAGGCGGGGTCTGTAAACTTGCTGGCAGTAGCCGCGGGCCAATCCTTCTCCTTTGACTTGTCCTTTTCCCTTTCCTTTGAACGTGATCTGGCTTCGTGAATGACTTGTTGTGCGGGCGTGAGGGGTTCCTTGTCCTTGGTAGGCGTAAGCTTTGTCTTTGCAGCCTGCCACAGTCCAGTGACGCCTCCCTTGACGGAAGAGGCAGGTGAGGGCGGGTTGGGCAGCGTCTGTGATCTGCCGCGTGGGGGCGGCAATGCTTTGGGTGACCCCGAGTTCATCATGGCCAAGACACGCTCCTCGACGGTGCGTCGTTCTTCGGCTTCTCGAGTAAGTATCCGTTCAGCTTCGCGCCTACTTCGGTCGCGTTCTCGTTGTGCCTCAGCTTCCAATTCAGCGTCTGATGGGAGGCCGCGAGTCGCTGGTGCGGGGCTAATGAACGAACCAACCCGATGTGCGAGATTGGCCGCGAACTGGGACACTGATGCAGAGGGAGACCCGCTGCGTGCCCACCTGTGAGCGTCGTCGTCGTCGTCGCCAGAATGGCTGTCTTGTGAGTTTCTTCTTGGTGCAAAGTCGTTGCGGAGGGGTGAGTGCGGCCCGCGCGGGGACGGCGGGTGTCCATAGACGGGCTCTGGCTGTCAGTGGTGATCAGCTGAGTTGGACTGTTGCGCGCTCAAAATGACCGTACTAGGTTCAGCGACGTCGGGGGTGGTAGCGAAGAAGTGGTCAGACGTCGTTGCTGGGCAAGCTGGATGGACTCGGAGGTGGGCTTGGGCGAGGCGAGGGCATTGAGACCGGCGATGCTTGGGGACAAAGAAGTCGTTGAGGATGTATTGAGTGACTGCGAGGACATCGCGCTGCACGGCGAGCGGGGGGTCGTTTAGTGCTTGCTCGCTGTTGGCGACGACGAGCACGACGTCGGCGAGACTGGCGCGTCGAGATAGTCCGAGCTCACGACGTGCGTGCGAAGAACCTTCCTAAACGGATTTCCTCGATCTCGCGAGACTCAGGAGAAATTTTGGCGGGCCAACGGTGTTGACGGCGACTTCCATGACCACGACGACGAGCAGCGGTCGCCAATGGAGTCAAGACGCGCAGAGACGTAAGTGCAGTCTGCCAGTTAGCGTGGCTCGTTGCATACTGAACACCAGGCTTGAGGCGCTCTCTGCCTACCTGGAGCACCAGAGAACCCTGCTTGCACGCACACAGGCCGATATCGAACGGCTGAAAAAGCTCAAGGCAGACGCTGTCGCGTCTCCGGAACAGTTTGTCGGTCAGGTATCTACTTTCTCCACCCTTGCGCCACCCCATTACTGAAGGATGCTTCTCAGCCATTCAAGTTGGACGAAAAGCTACCAGAACTCCAAGACTACCACCCTTCCCAGTCGTTTCCGACCAACATTGCTTGGGAAGCATTTTCATCGAGTGGTCTGCCTCCGCCACCACATCAGTGGCTACATGTCGTACTCATCGTGGTTCCCAATTATAGACCCGACACCCCTGCGCACGCTTGCTATCCGAAGTCGCATCGACTATACGCAACAATCCGTCCCCTCCAACGTCCAGCAGTCTCCGCTCTCTGTCCTCCAGAAATTCGTTAAAGATGCGCGTAAAGTTATTCTGGACCCCGTGCTCGAAAACTTGTCCACCCCTACTGACACGATCACATTTTCCAACCCTACGGTTATTTCTAATTTGCACATTAACCCGGCGCCATCGAGCGACCCTAATCATGTTCCCACTCTTACTTTATCATCGCCTCACATCATTGAACACGAACACGAACACAAACAACACGAGTCTATAGCCACCATTCGCAAACGTGGACGGCAATACACAAAGGTGCAAGAGCCAAAGAAGTGCAAGATCAAGATAGACGTGGTGTCCGCATGCGAACTCGGAGAAGAAGCATTTGTCCGGGATAACATTGAGGACGAGAGTGCAAAAGTGGATGTGAACATGGAGATGCCATCATCTTGCAGATCTGTGCCACCAGATGACTCTTGCGCGGATCCAATGGATGTTGACAACGTGCGTGCGTTGGCTGCCGAGGATGCCCTGCAGCACGAGACGAAGCTACCGAATTCACGAGGAACCCATAACGCTGTCTTATCTCTCCGGGATCACATTCATCGCGAATCTCGTACACGTAAACCGTCTCTGAAACTCAAGCTTCAGACTCTGACACCGCCAAAGGAGGCAGAGAATAAGCCGGCTCCTTCCCCGATGTCATCACAAGGTCTCGGCAAGCTTCCCCGCGACATTACCGAGCTGAACGACAAGGTCTGTAAACCCAGGTCAGAGCCGCTGTCTGTGTCGGAGGTGAACGCGGAGACGGATAAGAACAGGTCTGATACCTACAAGCTGGCTTGGTCCATATCTGAGCAACATCTGCTGGAACGGCTGTTGGAGGATATTCCCGATGGAGAACGGAACCGGTACGTGCTTCTGAGGGCCGTGTTCTATCAATGACTCATGTCCGTGATAGGTGGGCCAAAATATCACAGGCTATGGGTGGGCGGCGGACTCCAAGACAGGTGGCAAGTCGTGTACAAAAGTACTTTGAGAAGCTGAAACGTTTTGGGGTGGGTGTAGACACCAAGAACAAGGCGAAATCATAACTGTTTGAATGATTGGATGGTTCTGTGAGATGGAGTGGTGTGATGGTTGGAGACAAGGCGGAGTACTGTTCCCACTAACCCTAACCCCAAATCAGGAGGAAGTGGTGCATTGCCCCGCTCAGACGTAAACCAACACGATGTCGACTCAGCGGTTCGATCCGAACAAGGCTCAGAACCTCGTCGAGGTGTGTTGGAACCCGCACGCTGAGTCCACGTTGCTCATAGGAACATGCAGATCGAAAAACAGTGCGTGCGCCATTCTGCTGGTCCTGTGGTACTTTTCAATCGGTGCCCGCGTCTAGATTTGCGGTCAAGGCCGTCGAACATGCAGAAGTGAGTTTGGGGTCAACCCTGGCTCAGTCCACTGATCGCATGTAGACCTACTGGGGTCTGCTCACGATGGTGCCCCCGCGTGGGCTAAAGTTGACCAAGTCTGTGACACATCTCAGTTTATCCGCCTTCTTTGAATAACAGTGTGGAGGTTGGACGACGACATCTTTGAGCACACTATCAACACGTTCCCCGAGTTTAACACACCAGGACACGACAAGCTCGTGAAACTGGACGAGGAGTGGCTCAAGAGCGAGGAGGGCAAGAAGAAATGGAGAGACTTTATCAACCAGTGAGTCGAGCCCGTCGTTCTCCCCTGTCCACTCGTGTGATGTGGTAGATATGAAAAGAAGATCAAGGACTTCAATTACGGTTCCCTCATACGTACGGACGCCACACAAGAGTATTCTGAGACCAACACCATTTTCGGTTCGCACCCGCTGTCACTGATCGCTTGTTTGTACTCATGTTTCGACACGCAGTGACGCGAATGCAATTCTACGCCATCGAGGTGCGTGTTTAGCACACAACCCGGTCCTTTGCTAATACGGTTTAGATTGCCCGCAATCGATTGGGTCTCAATGACACGGCCCATGAAATCGCCAAGGGCGAGAGGGAGAAGGAACTCCAGAGGAGGGCCGCGAAGAAGAACGGCACATCGTAGTAGCGCTTGAGTAACTTCTTGATGGAAATGATTTATCCGGAGGCTGTGCGCCTCATGTTTTGTCACAGTTTCACGTGATGTGACATGTCGTGTCAACATGTCACGCTTGCGAAGGGGAACGCCATGGACGACGACGTGATTTCGATACGCTCGGACCAGTCAGATGGGTCGCGTCGCGAACAGCTCGAGCCCGTCGTGCGCCGCGTCGTGGACGCCCTCGGTGGCTACGAGGGCAAGACGTACCGCATGGGAGACCAAGTGAGCGGGTGCCTGCGGGACCTCAAGAGATTGTGGCGCCACGACGACACAGACGACGAACGCACCGTGGCACGGATATTTTGGGAGTCAAGGGTCCTTCCAAACGACCTTATTCCCATCCTCCTGGAGACCGCGGGTAAAGGCCACGTCGACGACAAGCGCGCCATCGCATGTGCCGATTTGGTCACAGCGATGACCTGGCCTATCGATATGGCCGAGGAGCTTCGAGAGCTCGACGAGGAGTTGGATAGAGGCACCGACTACACGCAGCTGACGCTGAGTCATTTGCACTACAAGGCCGCTCTCCTCAGGCCTGGCGTCATGCAGGCTCTGTTTGGCGTCATGTTGCCACCCCTCGCCATACCAGCCAAGGAACGGCAGCAACGTGACGCTCAGATTGTCAATGTCGTTTTGCACCTTATCCGTAATCTTATTTTCATCAAGGACCTTCCGCCGAACATGCATCTCAGTGCCGATCAGGCGGAGTACTCCACTCTTCAGACGAAGCTCGTCAAGGCTTTGTCCGAGACACACACCCTCGACTTGTTGCTCACTATTGCCGCCAACAACGATCAAGATCCATTGTTCAATGCCTCAAACACCCTCGTTTTGGAAATCTTTTATCTCTTATTTCGGGGTATCAGACCGACGGCGTTGACCATTGACCAAACCAAGGTGATTCATCACATTGTCGCCTCGGGCAACCATTGAATGAAGTTTGCGCAGCAACCTGCCCAAGACCTACACCGCCTCTTGGCCGCCGAGGACAAGCGGAAACGAGACATGGCACGCAATGCGTCATCCCGGCATTCGCGTTTTGGTACCACTATTGCGGTTCGGCTCAACCCCAACAGAAAGTCACACGCCGGGCGCAATGGCGAGGATGCCGAGTCCACGGCAACGAATGGGGCATCTGCGCGGGGTTCATCCTCGAGGCCGTTGGTACTTCACCGCCAGGCCGCTATCACACAGGAATCAGGAAGCGTGTTGGACTTTGCAAAACAGCAAAGAGCCCGAAGGGCCAACAAGGTGGATGAGTTGACCCGACAAGACACGCTTTCCTTTGAGGCACGACTTGTCCTGCAAGGGTTCGCCAAGGAGTTTTTGGAGTCTTGCTTCAATCGTGTGTTGCAAGGTTTCTTATCTTTGCGTGCTTCTGACAACGTTGCACTTGGCCCAGCGTTCCTTTCCGCATTGCTGAGGGACATCAAATCAGAGCGACCCAAGATCACAGAGAAAGACCATCTTCGATTACTGTACACCACAAAGTGGCTGCTCGAATTCTTCCTTAGTCTTCGATCCAAGGAAAGCATCGATGGTCAACGGGGATTGAATCTCGGCTTTGTTGCGGAGGTTACCGATAGGAGCTGGATTGTCTGGGTCCTCAGACGAATGAGGGAAGCGATGGACGAAAAAGTTTGTCGTATATTGTCCTGTTCATTTTTGAAACTCATGGGTGGCGCCGCTTGTCCGATTTTCCAGCCAAAGATGTGGAACGAATTGCAGGCGGGGATAGAGTGCTTGACCCAGCTCCTCCTCTTAATCGACAACATGTCTTCATCTGTAATTTCCGACCCTGATCTCAATGACGCCGCGCGGCTACTTCAGCACCAATTGATTTATAACGGCGATGTCCTTGACATCGCTTTGGAGAGCTTGCGATCCTACAAGGAAGGCACGCAGTCGTTGACGTATCTCAACTCGAGTGTGTTCTTGGCCTATGTGCTTCTACGCATGTTGGAGCGGTGGGGCAAGGAGAACACCAGTGCCGTGTACGTGAGAAAGAAGACAGCCAGGAAAACCAAAGGCAAGTTTAGATCCTATCTCTCCGTCCGATAAAGCATGCAATGGAGATGACTCGGTTATGAAGGGAACGGCCCTTCGGAAGAAGACGGTGTGCCTGACGTTGAAGATGAGGGTGAAGCCGAAGAGGAGGAACTTGTGGTTCATGAAACTATGTTCACTTTCGAAGCGTTCCAGATGGTACGTGGCAAAGTGTGCATGCGGCGCACGGCTGTGTCATTGACAAAGATAATCACAATTGGCTCCGGTGGCAGAAATTCGCGCACTCCGAGATTGCACGGACATTGCTGTTCTACCTCTCACGCTACAAGGAGTTTGACTCTCCGGAATTGATGGAGAGGGTTGTAGATTTGATCCACCGACAAGTTGTCAAGGTAAAGGCGGAAGGGTTGTACTTCAATGTGAGTATGATTCACCCCTGATGTGCGGCATGTGCACGTGTACGTCAACAGGCCTCAACTATGTATGTCTTCAAATCGATCCTTGACGATCAACGGTCGCTTCCGAAGGACCAACCGTACAAGAAGCTCATAGAGCTGATAACGTTCATATTACGAAAGTTCTTCAAGACCGTGGCGGAAGACCCGTTCCTCATGATTGAGGTGAGGCATTCATCTCAGCTTATCTATTTTCCGATGTTTGCAATGCTTATCGAGTGCCTGGTGCATTGTAGGCGTTTTACCCCATGAACCGCGGACACTGGAAACACTATTCTAGTTGGGAACCTGATCAAAAAGCGGAGCCCAAACAAGGAGGTACCGAAGACAATGGTGGTTGCTCAGGGGAAGTTCAAGTCAAGAAGGGCTATTCTTGGAGCGAACAAATCGGAATCGCCGTTGCTGCGCTCGTTGAGCAAGGCAAGTCTGAGCTAGTGGAATGGGCAAAAGACGTAAGGAGACATGACCGTCCACGCCGTCCACACGAGGCTGACAAACGTTTGCATGTCGGTCCAGATTCTTGTGTTAGTCATCCGGCAGCGTCAACAGATCGTCGATGAGACGGATCAAAACAATCGGGATGATGATGCCGATGAGGCAGAGGAACCGCCGTCAAGGGGCGCTGCGCCTTCTAAAGATGCCATTTCCAAGTTCACCGACTATGGTGCGTACGGTCCCCCCTTGCAATAGCATGATGTTAAGAGTCACCGTGCAGAGATTCCTTACATCAGCAACGAGCACGCTGACGCTGCTACCAAAAATGCGAGGCTCAAGCTCATGTTCCGTCTGCTGGACTTTACGATCTTGGCGGAGGGTATGTGACCGTTTCGAGATATGACGCGTGAACGTTTCAGCTACGCGTGTTTGCAGATGCTATGGAGCTCCAGTGGGTCGTGCCCGCCTCGATCATGCCGTCTGTGCTACGGGAGCGACTGAACGTTGTCGATCAGTTCCTCAAGAATCCCATCGATTTAGAGGGCAAGAAGGCGAGCGGGATGCTCAGTAAAAGGCGCGCACGCCGGAGGCGGCGATCACCATCGCTCGGCTCCGACGTTGAACTTCCTGATGACGAGCCCGGACATCGCAAGAAGGAGAAGAAAAAGAAGGAAGAGAAGAAGTACAAGTCCGCTCAGTTCATCGAAGATAGCGACGAGGAATACGGCGACATGGAGGCGTTTCTGGAGAGGGAAAAGTTGCTGCGGGAAAAGACGGCGCGTGCGGCCGCTGAGAGCGGCAAGATTGGGACGATGCGCTCGACTGGGACGAAGAAGCGCCGGAAGAAGGGCAATGGTGCCACCTTATCGAGCGACGAGGAGGATGCGGCGCCTTCTCGCAATGTGTCGCTAGACGATTCCGACAGCGACGATGAGATCCTCAAGGCGCTACGCGGTAGTCGGTCGCCGTCTCCCCAGCCCAAGGCGAAACCGCGACCGAAACCGCGCCTCGTTCAAAAATCCAAGCCCGCCGCCGCCGCCGCCTCCGAGCCGATCGACATTTCGAGTGATTCTGAGCAGGGGGAAAGTGTACCCCAGGCATCTGCAGTTTCCCGACCTGCGAGGAAAGGGCGACTCGTTCTATCGGACGATGAATTATAGGTATCTGATGTATGAGTTGTGCGATTTCAGCGGAGATCCATGTGTTGCTTTTTTTTTCCATCGCTGGTTCGCCTGATGCCAACTCATGCAACAGGAACGTGTCCTCCCTGTCTGTGCCACGACTGCGATGGAGTACCTTGGCGACAACTCCCAACGGTACTATGAGCTGCGCCCTTGCGTCTAGCGTCTAGCGTCCAGGGCTCCGATCCGATCACCTCGTATCGCCAACGTGCCAAGTCACCGCCAGTCCGACCGCATCACTACCCTTTTGAGGCAGACTGGGAGCTACTTTGTGTATCGTACCACCCGATTGAACTCAGTTGAGCTGTCCGGAAGCAAGCTTTATTTTCGCTCCTCTTGGGAGAGTTTGTGGACACGGTGCCTCGTTGATGACAGCGTTGATGCTGGCGTCGTATCATTCCCGTGTCAGGACACTATCGGTGATTGCGCATCACACAGGGTTTTGCTGCTCCGAACGCCACCACGAACCATTGACGTTTCAGCACGGGTCGTTGCGCAGCCCTGGAGCCTACAAAGTGCTCGTCGTCGGACGAGGGGGATGAAATCATTATGGCATACCCCGGTCGCCTGCTCAGCCCCCTTTTCCTGCATGATAACGGAATGTGACACATTCCCCGCATCGCACCGCCGGCTCGCTGTGACCCTCGTTTTCTTGTTACGAGTGAGAACTCATTATCCGTATGACCGGGATTTCTTTGTTGGGCTGCTGGGCTGTTCACTCGGTCAGGATGCGGTGGGACAAACTCTGATTGTGGTCTCGAGCCCTGGATGCGCCGCTGTCTGTCTCGCGACGGGAAAACAATTTCGGGGCGATGGTCGTTGATTTAATTATGGAACTAGACCTTTTTTTTTCTACTTGGTAGCTCGTGCAGGCCTGGGCGTGACCGCCAGAGGGGATAATTAAACACAGCGAACGACGACGCGTCGCTTAATGCTTAACTCCATTCTTACATACAAAGGTACGGATGACTCAGAGGGGCGCATCTGATGGCCGTTGAGAGATTTTTATTTGATGTCATACAGACGCTCGCGCGTCGCCCACATTTTTTATATTATTTGTGTGTACATGATGGGCGTCGGTTCTGTCAGGGCGCGCGTGCGCTGTTTGTATCCCGCACAGGGTTTGGACCCGCACGTTGTCCCCAAGATGCTATTCCTTGTACAGTTTTTCCGCCCCGCGAACGCACTCTTTATCTCGGTTAGATTATTGTGCTTGGTCGCCTTGAGCTTTCCACGAGGTGTATCCATACAAGGATAGAGTGTCATTTTGCCAACATGACAATGCAACATGACCCGCTCCCGCACTTTCGCCCACAGAGAAGACGGGAGGGAAAAAGGATAGATGGACACGGTCAGGTTCGCGGAATATCGCCCAGCGGGGGTTCGATCAGTCAAGGAAATTGCACGATCAGAAGCCGAGGGTTCTTGTGGCCCGGTCGGCGCGAGAATCGGAAGCGTGCAATACGTCCTGACCCAGAGAGGACTAGTCTCGAATTTGAAAAGACACCACCTTGTTCTAGCCCAGATAGTGCAGAGAAACAAAAAGCCCTGCGAGCGTTCCGCTGCAAGGGATCAAGAAAAACAGGGCACGTGTTTTCTCGGCTCCTTGGTGTCTCCGTTCATTCGAGCTGTCACAGGCCGTGTGGGTTTAAGGTTACCGAATGGGTCTGCTAGGCGAATGAGAGACTGAGAGTGCGCTCAAGCTCCCTCTCCCCCTCCTCATCCCCGGGTTTTGCGTTTGCCCTCTGCTGATTAGACAACCAAGACGGTGATCAGTAACGTACAGACGTGGTAAAACGGAAGGAGCGCTGAGGCTGGAAAAAAAAAAAAAAGCAGGGCTGCTCGGTATGTGGGTGAACTGCCCGATCGGACGACAGCCAATCAGAGTTGGCCCATCTCGCGATCAATCTTGGAGACTTGCACAGCCGTGTGCGTGGGAGGGGTACCGGCCGGGAGATGCCGACTGAATGGGGTGGGTTGATGGGCCACTAGCGCATACTTATGGAGACAATAAGGCCATGATAACCACGGAGGTTCGGCGGCGTCCGGGGAGCACGCTGCAAACGTGTTTTTTTATGGAGATTTCCTTGTTTCTGTGACGGGGGGATTTTTTGTGGCAAGGGCCGTGGCAGGGGTGTGAAAGGTCCGGCCGTGTTGTGCGTATCCAGGATACAAAGGGTTAGCCGATGCAGGAGGAGGAGAGTACAAAGAGGCGCTGTGTGATAGCCGATGTGATCAGCTATGACGGGAAAGGTAGCAGGCCGTAATGCGCATCAAGAGGCGGGATGCTCGGTGTAAAAAGGACAATCTGTGCGATTGTGCGATCGCCATATAACGCCATATTGAGTCCGGATATGGGTTGAGATCTGAGGGAGAGCGGACGAGCTGCGAAAGTAGAAAGGGTTGCCGTGGATATCCTCGGACGACAATTCACACAGTGCACTCAGCGAAGATAACGAAAGCGGCGATGGCGATCGGATGCTCGCGGAGTTGTCTGAGTTTAAAATTAAATGGGAAAAACGGAGCCAAACTTGAAAAAGAATATTTGGCTGATCGGGGATCAACAAACGAACACATCCATAAGGCACGGCGGGACAGCGACCGCAAACTGCCGGGTAAATTGTTTGTGCAGAGTGTGGGCGGGAGGCGAGCAACGCGACGGGGTGGGGGCGAGGCAGATGGCGATTGGCCGTGTTTCTTTTTCGTGGGTTCTCGAAGATTTGATTGAGATTTGTTGGAGAAGGACAAGGTTTGCCACCAGGGTCGCGTTACAGATATGTCGGCTGATTTGACAAGGCGAATAATTCGGAATCCGAGGCAGTGGAATTCGGACTCGACCTTGCGGGCGTCTCATCACGGGCGATACAAACTATAATAACTCTCCCTCCTGTTTTTTTTTCAACCCCGACCTCTTCCTCCCTCTCAAGTTACGTGATCACGTACATGTCCTCGATGGCCCACGCCGCCGTTGAATCCGTCTCGTCACAGCAGACCGACAGGCCAGAGCGCAGCCGTAATGCAAAAGCCCAAGCTCGCCACCGTGCAAAGCGAAAAGCGTACATCGAGCAGGTCAGCTCTCTCCAAACGCGATCACAACGCGTCTCACTTGGCCCAACAGCTCGAGCAGACGGTCACAAAGCTACAGACTGCACTCGGCTTCACCCCAGACCAAGTAGCGGCGCTTCCCCCGCCGCTTGTCAAAATTCGCGAGCTCGAGCAAGAAAACACCCGCCTCCAAAAGGAGAATGAGGAGCTGCGACGTCTCCTCGGTGACTCTGATCACAGACATCTCCCAGAATATGGCAGGAGACACTCCCTACACTCCTTTCACGACTCTCGTGCCTGCGACCGCGACTTCAAGAAGCGCAAGATGGACGATCTCTACATCGTAGGCCTCCCCTCCCTCTGACCCACAAAAAACTCACACCACCCAGGGTCCCGAATCCCACACCGACTCTCTCCCGCGCCCCCCGCCCCTAACTATCCCACAGCCACTGTCCCACCACCAATACAGTAACATCCAGTCCCACAACTCGTCCTCTGCACACGGCGTCTCTACCAACGGCTCTTCTCTCTTCAATCTTCATGCCCCCGCCTTCCACCAGCTTCCCAACACCCCTTCTGGTTCTAGCACGACGTCCAGTCCACCGTTTTCGGCGAGTATCCTTCCTCGTTTTTTCTCCTCTGGGTGGAGCTCCGCGTAATGACCATTTCGCCTTCCACCCACCAGCAGCCCGCCCAAATGAATCACTCCTCGCACTCTCCTGCCACCAGCCGCCCTAGCTCGTTATCACATACCACTCTTCCCAACAGTTATCACTCCAATCACCACTACGGCTCCGTCAAAGTCGAGGACGATCATTACGGCGTAGGTGTACGCAATCGTGCCTAGTTATCCTTGCCTTATCTCCATTTTCAGTCCTCAAACCACCACGGGCAGTCGAATCACTACCACACGACCCTACCCCCATTTGCGCACACAGTGCCTGAAGCGGGTGACATCGACAGTTGGCATGCACACACTTACTCGGCTGAGCGGGGTGGTCAAGTGCACCGGTAGGACAGCACTTCCGAATCCGTCTCTTCCTTTTTTTTTTTTTTTCCTTGTGTAGAATATACCCCGTTTATTGCTGTCGTTGCACCTTTTTTTTTTGTTACCGCACCCTAGAGTCACCCACACTCCCTAATACTTATTTTCTGGACTGTACAGTTTTATTCAGGCATTTAGTGGATATGTGCATGCATGTATAATACTGTCTCCTAATGTACATAGCGCAATTTGTTCCCAGCCGTACTACATGCGATCGAGTCCGGTCATGATCGAGACTGTAACGCGTTTCGGTTGTTTGTCATTTGATGGCGTTTGCATAACCAGCTCAATTTACCTTGGCTTGTGGGGATCTGACTGTTACGTGTTTATGTTACACCTATAGGGTCCGTATCAAGCCCCCGAATTCGCAGCGTCCTCTCTTCCGGCGCCATCGTAGACCACGCCAGCTGACCTGTCGGAAAAATGTTTATAATAACACCCCCTGCATCGAATGCACGGAATGTGACCCATATGTCCTAGTCCCAAACGAGTCCAAACCAGCCTAGTCCTTTCTAGGTTCGATCGATCTTCTGATGGAAACCCGCCCACCCGTGCTTTATCATTCGAGCAATGTCCCTTCAGTCCAGGCCGAAATGGAAGTGTGCATACATGATCGAGTGGAGTCCATTCCTGCGGATGGCGTGGGGCCATCGTTTCAGCCAAGCCCAAAAAGTTTTATTTTATCTTCCATTTCTATAGCACGGAGACGAGCTGATAGGTTAGTTTGCCCTAGCGGATCGGTGATGAGCGGCCACCATGGGTCGTCGCCTGCCGTTCATGATGGATGATGCAGATGGCCGGGCGGCGGGACGCGACGTCCACAACGAGGCACGGCTTTGTCCCTGCGCAGTTGCCAGTGTCAACTCAATGGAGCTACAGCTTCAGGGACCAACTTCCGATTGTGCAGGGCCTTTGTGCGTTGTGAGACCACGTCCACAAGCGACACTGTCCATGCTACCCATCGCGCCATGTGTGGACCCTCCTTGTGGGTTGGGCCAGACAGGCTTCAAAAGCTGGCTACCGCAAGATCTCTCTTCCGTTTTTTTTTTTTCTTTTTTCATTTCCCTAGCGATGCTCACTGCCGAGTCGGGCCGCCCAGTGTCCTACGTCCCATGCCACTTCGCATCGGGCACGTTTCCCGTCTCGAGAACTTACCATCTGAGACAGATGCTGTACAATTATTCTCGTGCAAATTTGGACACCAAGAGCACATCTGACCAGGTCATCCCCTCGTTCCCGTTCAGTGACGTTTCCGTCTACGCCGATACGGTGGACATTGAAAGTAGGTTCAAATTTGCAGCGTTGGCGCGTCAGCCTTGTGCATGATATTCACACGCGCGCTGATTCGTTCCTCAGCGCTGGCGTTTCACGATTTTTGGGGTTGTATGGTGACGCCCGACAATGTAGCCGCGCAGGTGTGGACAGACGACATTCGGTACCACGCCTGGGTGGCTGCCAAGCGCGTTGTGGAATCTGGCCTGTGCGCTTGCGTTTATATCCCTCACGTGATCATGTCTCCTTATGATACGACGTTAGCGTCGACATCAAGGACAAGAAGGCGCTCCAGCGTGCAGGAATGCACCAATTCGTGAGTGCCGACTTTCAGACGCGTCGCGACACGCGTTTATAAGTGGACATGTGCACTAGATGGCCGAGCTGGGGCTGGTGCTCCTCGACCTGTGTCCCGGCCCGCTCGTGCTGTTCGTCGACCCGCGTCTTCAGGATGATTCCGAGGAGATGGTGTCGAGCGCCTTAGCAGTGGTGGCCAAATTCGATGAAGCACACGTGCGACGATGGCGCATCATTATCACGGTCTGGCGTCTCGCCCATCTCTTTGTTCCCGTCTGAGCTAAAACTTTCGCAGCTACCTGCGACGGAAGAAGGCATCTGTGCTGCGCGGGAGCTGACACACCAACACGGCGTCCAGACGCATCTCTCCATGGTATCGTGCCTAGCACACGCCGCAGCATGTATCGATGCGGGCGCGCGTTTGGTGAGCATGAGTGTCGAACCGGTGAGTTGCTTCGCCTCATCTCATTTCATCTGGACGCGTCTGACTGCGGCTGCGTCCTATTCATATATCACAGATTATGGAATGGTTCGAGAAACAGGGCGGTGCCCGAGGTGTTGCACAGGACCATCCCGGTATAGAGGCGATCCAGTCGTGTGCGACGTATATCGATCGACGCGGGCTCAACACGACCCTACTCACGACCGACGTTCGCAAGGTAGCGTCTCCCAGACCGAGGTTGAATGTCGACATTGATCTACTTGGACAGTGGACCGAGTTGAAGCAATTGGGTGGCATCGGTGCAACCGCGCTCAGAAAGGAACAGCTTGACCAGATTCCGATGCGTCGAATAGTGACGTGGCACCCACAGGACGACGCGTCACCCGCAACGCGCCACGCGCTCGAGGCGCCGTATCCGCCTCGGTTGGCTACGACCAACGGGTTCCTTATCTCACTCTCTGCCGAGTGCCGAAGTTTGGTTAGCGCAGTGTTATACGTTCGTCTACGCAAGATGGCACTCTGTATGGATGTGATCGAACAGGTGGTATGGACCGAGATCAAGCAAAAGATCCGACTAGAGACGGTCCCGCTCGAGCGCCTTTATTGTCGACCGACCTCCCCGAGTGAGGCACTTGCGCGTAAGACGACTTCTCGTTCACGGTCTACATCACGGGCTCGACGGGAAAGCACACCAAAGGAACTAATGATCGAAGGCGAAGACTATTTTTGACTAACCTGCTCCGCTCTTTTTCTTCTAGCATGTAATCCCCCGTCGGACATGACAAGTCAATAGCCTCATCCCCATATGTATTCACTCCCCCATGTATCCAATACAATGTATTATTTATCTCGTCGCCGCAATCTATCCCCATCAAATAACGTTTTTCTCCGCGGGCGCGCCCCAATAAGAGGCATGGATTCTTTTCAAACGGATGCAAATGTTTTTGAGATGGGCGCATTCTCCTATCCGTCAAATCAGATGTCCACGTTGATATAATCATCATGGCATCACCACCTCCGTATCTGTCTCCACATCTATATCTATATCCCTTGCGGATCGTGGTGAATCGAGGGGTCAGGTGCTAAGTCTTCTTTGATACTCTTCTCGGACCTACGATTTGTTCCGTTGTGCTGAATCAGACCTGCTCTGCCCCACTGCTCGGGAGTCGGAAATGCGGGCGATCATTGAAATCGCTATACATTGTTATCGCCATTGACATCGATATCGATGTCCAAGGTCCGAGCCCGCAAAGAACTCGGTGGTGCGTATCCACTGACCCAGTATACTCCACATCACGAGACGTTACTCCGCGCAAGCGTGCAGGGTGATGTGCGGCTCCCCACTGGTCCCTGCGGGTGCCCCTACGGATGACGCCTTGAACATACACGATCATCACGCGGCGGTGCCGATACAACCGCTACGCAGACCGGTTCATTCACCCCGGATCCGTCGTTATCGTGGCCCGAGAGAGCACTGTCGCCTTGTCAAGGTGACGGATTGGCCTATTTCATTTTGGTTCACCATTGTTCCGCTACGCCCGGGTCTGTGCTCGTAAGTACAAGGTGCACACCCTCCTTCCTTGTCTCCACGCACCGACAATCATGTGGAGGTGGGTACGCGATGGGGCGGTGCCCGACATCCCCTATCTTGCCTGTCAACACCCAAGAGCTGGGAAACACAACGAGACGGGGATCAAAACGGTGCTGACACGCGATGCGCCGCTGGTGCCCTCGCCGCCTCATCCTCAAGTCCGGCGTCGCGTTGTGTCATACTTGATTTCACCAGACCGGCAGTGGTGGAATCAGGTATGACACACTCGACGCGGACCGAGTCGACAGCGCCCACGTCGACCTTTGAGAGCTTGAACGCCGTTGATAATCTTGGGTTGATCGGTCTCTCACGCCCGTCGATAGACCACGCCACAGAGCGGCGCATGACCTGAGCCGTTGAACGAGACAACATGTGACAGCTGACTTGGGCGGAGCCGACTCAGTATGGCAGGTATGTCTGTGCGTTCGGGGACAGGCTTGAAAAGTCTGGTCGCTCTGGATGCTTGTCTCGACGCTCAGGACCAGTCTCGCTGATCGGGGTCAGGAACAGGTATATTAAACAAGTATCATTGGATCTAGTTCGGTCCTGCGACTTGGCAGAGAGAAAGAAGGCGGGAGACGATCTCCGTTCAGGATGGTACAAAACGGGCGACGAGCGGGACTTGGTCGGATCTCAAGAATGGGAGAAAAATGACAGGGAAACAGAAAAAAAGTTGGTTGGCCGGACGCCAGAAAAGGACACATTGACCTCGCCAGTCCGTCAATTCTAGAACAATTTCATCAGACACGCGCGACGTTGCGCTTGTCTTCGTCGTCGTTCTGCTCCCCTCCGTCGCCGCACAAATGAACGGTGAATGATACCAAAAAGGATGCGGATTGGTTGCTCGGCTCGGTAGTATCGCCTTATCTCCTGAAACGCTCCCTTGCCATGTAAAGTCCCAGCGCCATGCACATCGCTTATTGGTTCATCACCACGTCGGGCCGAATCCGTTCTATCATGTATGTAAACGGAGATCCTCCAATGAAGGGAAAGAGGGCGTGTGGGACATGACAGATGGAAGACAGATGGACAATGGATGACGCCTATGTTGTGACGGTTACCTTCTTCCTTTTGGTGTTTGTTTTGGATCGCCCCTCCGAGGGACGCGCTCAGGTGCCAATCCTAGCCCCCAGCGTGACCGCGGACCGCCCAGTTTTTCGCTCCCAGAAAAAACTCCGCCTGTGTCCCTCTTTTCGGTGTTCCCCTGAAACTTCGGCAGCGGTCACCGGTCACGAGTGGCCGCTCAAAAGTAAACTTTGCGTCCCACCCTCAGCACGATGGAAAAGTGACAGAATCTGAAGTAAGGCAACAACTCGACAGGGAGACCCTGTCAAATAAAACTACATGAAGGGCGGAGATGACCATGGAAATCTTTACTAGTACTCACGTGATGAAAGAAGGGGTCAAAAATGGCAAGAGTGCGCTGGACTTCCGGGAAAAAATGACAGCACGGTACGTTTAAGGGATATATTGGGTGGGAAGGGCAAGGTTTACCATTTGAATGTAGTCGGGACAGCCCATGTGAACAAGAGTACAAATGACGAACAAAATGGTCGCAACGGAGGGTTTGTTTGTGATACAATCAAACCCCTTGCGCCGGTTCAGGGCGCAGATGAATAATGCACCGATGAGACTAGACTGAGCACTGCACCGAGCTTATTGGCTCGCAAACGTGCCATGATGGGACTGCCGTGGGCAGGAACATCCACGTAATTGCGCCGAAGCTCCAAGATTACGTCTGACTGCTAAGCGAGAGTTGTACATGAATGAGCGTGACATGAGCGGGGGTCAGGTGGAAATGAGCGAACTTTGTCCATAGCTGGATATGGTTTTATTGAGAGAAGCCGCAGGACATATTCAGCAATCATTCCTGCCAGGCAGCGACCCCGATAGTTGAGCTGAGCACTTTTCTTGGCACGTTCCTTTCCAACAACTGGGCCGTACAGTGTCCTCGATCCGATATCAAGATCTGAGTTCAAGGCACGACACGAACATCAAAATGATGACGTGGATGACACGATAACGAGAATCCTAACGTCGTGGCTGTTGAGAATCAGATAACGGCCATCGTGGAAACGTGTCATTGAGCCACAACGAGAGGGGGAAAGCGGTGCCAACCTTGGATCCATTGGCAACAAACAACATCTCAGGGGTAGTAACGATTAGACAAGGTGAGAGCGATCAGGGTGACTTACTCACGTTATGGGTCCTCGGAACCGTTAGGCTGATCACGAAAGACACCGTTTTAGAATACTGCTGTGGAAAAATATCCCCCTAATCACTTTTAGTCCACTCTTCCTTGGATTTTACGTGTCACCAACGCTCAACAACATTCAAATGTAAAGTCAAACAGGGCCGTCGTCAGGGTGCTTCAAAGGGGAGTGGGATAGCTACTGGATATGAACTTGATTGATGTGATAGCACCCAAAGGGCCCATTCGGATAATCCCATAAACCCATGCGGTCATACTGAAGGTCTCCGCCGGGTCAAGTGATCAGGCCCGCCATGATCAGTCCCACCAAGGCGATGTCCTTGACACTGTAGAGCTAAAATTGTACCTCCTCGAGAGCATGGATTCCTACGAAGGGAATAGATCACTTGAGGAGCCTTAGTCACAACTAATTTATCCAAAGAGCAGCTTACGGCTCACTGGAAGTATGTAGATCCCGAGGCAAATATCAATCACTGTAGGAATCATAGAGGATTGTAACCTACCCGTCCAATTGTTTGTAGCACTCCTATACACAACTCCACTGGCAGCGTTGTCGCCGTTGGCATCCTTAAGGAGATCATATCCCGGCGCGAAATGAGAAACCGGATCCAACCGACGAGTAGCAAATCGAGCGGGACTCCATGTGTCCTGATTTCATACGGTAGTGACGAGGTAACGGATGAAACAGTATGAGTCAAGTTATTCGACGAGAGCAGTGTGGAAAGCAATGACGAGGCAGTACCCAGAGGACAGCCGCCAAGTCAGTGACGAATCGATATGATGCATAGCGGGGATAGATCTCACGCTTGGCGCACCGTAATAATGAAAGTGTGCCTTGCATTGTGGTGGTAATGGAAAGACAGGTCCCGAGCTGGTTCGACAAGGATCGACTTGACTTGCATACTGACAAAGCTTGTGATTTTCCTAAATGCCACGAACAAGAGGCGACTGAAGGAGAAACGACCTGATTTCCTCGTAGATGAGAAAAGACCAGGCCACGGGAGTTTCGGGATTTCCTGTAGCCTTGTTGCTTTTCGGTCAGCCAAAATGACAAACCATGGAAAGCTAGCAGAGGCTGAGCAAAGAAGCCATAGACTTGGCATTACCAAAAAGTTTTGTTGCACCTTCTAGACAGCCATCGAAGACCCACTCATCGTGTCCAGCTGAAAGTGACGAACTCGGAACATAAAAGGTCACGTCGGACTCTGGCGGACTCGGAAAAGGGAGACAAGTTCGTCAGATGGTGAGCCAGGAGGACAATGTGTAGACAGTTCCTTGAAAGAAGGTATGAGCTGGCGAGTGTGTTTTTTTACCAACTTCAAGTCCTGCCATCACTGTTCTGAACAGAGACCTAAATTGGAAAGCGTAGTGGTTCCGTCATTCCGACGCTCTTCCGCCTTCTTTCCCACCTCTTGGCTCTAACTGATATTCACTAGACTTATACCCAAATGGCGATACATCTGTCTTCCAAAGAGGACTACGAATCGCTACTAGACAAATACGACACGTGGATGTTTGATTGCGATGGCGTCCTATGGCACGGAGATCGCCCAATCGATGGTGCTGTACAAGTACTCAATATCTTGCGAAAGCGAGGCATGTAGCATACCATTCATTGATCATCCACCGTACATTGAACTATTCAGGGAAACGAGTCCTCTTCGTGACCAACAATGCGACCAAGTCTCGGAAGAGTTACAAGGGAAAATTCGACCAGCTTGGGGTGCAAGTGGCCGTGGTGAGGTGCCTTTCCGAGCTCACGCCAGACCCAAGTGAGCAGGTTGATTTACTCGATGTCTGATTGTTCTACAATCTAGGACGAAATCTACGGATCTGCATATGCTGCCGCTGTATATATCTCGTCCGTAATAAAACTTCCAAAGGATAAGAAAGTATATGTAATCGGAATGTCTGGAATCGAAGAAGAGCTGCGGGAGGAAGGCGTTTCTTTTGTTGGTGGCACGGTATGTCTTGCACATTACCCGTAGTTTCTCCACGCGTGGCTGACGAATTTTGCACAGGATCCAGTGGATAACACGCTCGAGCCATTCAATCTGGCCGATTTCACCTTAGATCCGGATGTTGCAGCGGTTCTGTGTGGCCTTGACTTGAAGATCAATTACACGAAGCTCTCCAAGGCCTTCCAGTATCTTACTCGCAACCCTGGTTGTCAATTCCTCGTTACCAATGACGATAGCACGTTCCCTAGTGCGGATGGATTGCTCCCTGGAGCTGGGTCCATTAGCGCACCTCTCCGTTTCGCTTTGGGAAGTAACCCTACCAGTATTGGCAAACCTGCGAAGACCATGTTGGACTGCATCCAAGCCAAGTGATTCACTGGCCACTTCACAACCAGAGTGGCCCAGACGCTAACGATATACTGGCCAGGGTTAACTTTGATCCAGCACGTACCATCATGGTCGGCGACCGCCTTAACACGGACATACTTTTTGGGCAAGTCGGAGGTCTTGCAACGCTCCTTGTTCTGACAGGTAAGTGATGATGGATCGTACGACGAAGGAAGATGATGCCATTGCAACAGGTATAACATCAAGGGAAGATATCACCGGACCCCACGCGTCATCCATTGTTCCTAAATACGTCACCCAGTCAATTGGTGATCTCCGTGTAATCCAATTGAGTTGATCATAGGATGCTTCTTGGAAGTGCGGACAGTCCATCACCGGACCCGGTGGGATCAGCTGCTTTTAGATTTTACTAGCTGTGATCGGATTTGCTCTGTTGCAAGCCACTCGGTGGTGACGGAAATAAATGCAAAGACCGCACCGATGATGTAGCCTCCGAGACTCCCAAATAGAGGTGTCAACGGCCATGCCTGAGAGTATTAAATGAATAAACCGGACAGATTAGTGATATGGTGTAATCATACCTGCCAAGGGCGGTCCCAGTCGAGCGCAATCGGGATGGCACCCAGCCAGGCCCCCATTAATGTCCCCCACGCTGGGTAGACCATGGCATACTCAAGTGCATTCCTCGGTCTATAAGGTTTTTTTTTTTAGCAATACCCTGCCGAGTCCCTCTACTTACGATAGTTCAGCAAAGAGTTGTGTCCAAGTCAACCTATTGATCATCGATGTGGTGTCCGAGGACCAGGAGGGGAATCCGAGTACGAATGCAGGCGTAAATATGGCCAGGATAGCGATAACAAAAGCTAAGAGCACCGTTTGCAAGAGGTGACTACACAATGGTTCAGTGAATATCCCGCACCAAAGTATTAGTAGACTCACGTTGTAAGAGGCGCACCGAACATGACGATGACGACATGCGTCATCAGGGTCCCACACAGCGTGAATGCAGCTGCATCTTTTAGTCTCTGGAGCGGTTGAATGTGTGTCAGACACCAAACCACCTTTCCACATGCATCCACGCACCGTGAACCAAAGATCGTCGAACCTGACGCGATTAAGTCTGATTTCGACCTCGGTTCCCTTGACTGCCTGCTTAAACAACCACTTTCGCATCCAGTTTGCCCACCACACTTGCACAAAGGTCACTCCGACGGACACCCAACCTAACGTCAGCGATGGATCTGCAGTCAACACCTCGACAAACTCTGACTGGGGCCTGTCCGTCTCCCGAGTGACGAGAGGTACAAACAAACGCGTTGTCTGAGGGAGATACAGGGCTGTGAATGCGACGAGAACGAGGTGTACGCCGAGCACTGAGGCATATTGGGCGAACGGAAAGTGATGCGTAGGCGAGTATGTGGTCAGTGCGTTAGTTTTTCTAGCTTTCGCCGCCGTCGACTTGGTCGTGGTGGGCGACTTTGTGGTTGGCATGCACGACTCTGAACGTTGGTAGTGTTTAATTGACTTGCTCTCAGCTCTTGCCTCTTTTGAACTCGGACTGCCACCTTCAATTCATCCACCCCTCTCCGTTCGTTAGGCGCAAGTCTCCAGACTTGTGAAGAGTTCTCACAGTGAACGTCATGAAACCTGTCTCTCAACAGTCTAGGAAACCCGCGACGATATATTTCCTTGACAAGCACCATTGAAGCGTGTTCTCGCTTCAAGCATGTTGCTCGGGTGCATGCGATTTACTCAGAGTTTAACCTGGTTACATACGACATCCATGCTATGCTGGGCGCCGGCCTAGTGCAAGAACGTACATGCGAGAGCGTAAGAATAAGTGACTTAGTTTGCTACTCCCTGGTGGTGTCAATTGGCAAGATGTAAAGCTCTGCTCTCACAGCGGCTAATTGAATTTCCTTTGAGCAGGCGAACTCTGGAGAAGGATTAGCCTATCGGATACAATCACGCAGACCTTGTGATTTCGTGTGTCCCATTTCATTCAGCCGGGACGAATTTATCTCGGAAACTGAAACTCTTATCTGGGTAGGGCCATATTTTTTCACGACTTTCCATCATTCAATTGTTCACACACGGTTCATTTTGCCTCCTGCAGATCGATGGATGGTTGCTTTTTTGGCGCATTACTCAGATCAGCCATGTGTGTTTCATGCGGCATCTCTTTCTCTTTCTGACTAGTGTTTTAGGGTATTGATTGACCCAACGCGGTGCTCCTACGGTTCGTGTTTCAGGCATGTATACACGTTGCACCTGCCGCATTAAAGTTTGGTGTTGACAGAACTCTAGTACTGGCGTCAGATACAAGACTACGGGAGAAAAGCTTAATCGTAACAAGACAGGAATATTCTCTCGCCATGAAATGACTACATCATTTTATTTTGAACCACTAGACATAATGGCTACTTATGCCTTCATTGTCCGTTCACACAGCAATTTGCTACATTACTACTTTGACGGCTGACCCGAGGGGGTCCTGTCGTTTTGATCTCTTCGAGCACAACGCGGGGGCTGCAACGGCCATTGGGTTATGGTTACGATCCTCGTTCATCCTCGAGCACGTGTATGTGGACGTCGACACTTGGCGCCCGATCTCGGGAGACCGAACTGCATACGACGGAAGCGATACTATTATGGCACGGTACTTGTTATGGTGTGCCTTTCGTGCGGTTGTCGATCCTTTGTAACAAAGTCATATGGTCACGCAGGAAATCACCATCTCGTGGTATTTTCGAAACTCAAAGTTGTCATCGATCCTGTGATCTATTTTCGTGAGACGGATTACATTACTTGAGCGCTCTGCCTAGGAGGACAGAGAAAGAGTCTTATTCTTGTCATCTCGACTTTGGCGTTGATGTGATTATAGCACAACCTTAGTATAACCAAGCACTGAGGTGCTGATACGTGAATAGGCTGTTGCGATATCTTATAATAACAGGCTGAGCAGGCCGCTGATTTGGTGCTTCCCATGCGATACTATTGTGAGTTAAAGGGAAGATGTTACATTCTGCCTTCGATAACATTCGAGACAGGGTATATCAGGAGAGGGAAAATATCGAACACAAGACCTATCAAGAAAGAAGCATACACCGACTTGTATCGTCCGGCTTTCCATAGAAGGGCTTACGTCGCTCAAATCCCAATATGGACAAACACAATGCGCTTCTCCAGCGAGACTTCATCGGCAGTCTCCAACGCTGCATTGTTGAGTGCTGTAGCCGCGTACTCGAAATCAAGCACAGGGCGTCTGAACATCTCCTGGTAGAACCGAGTCACCACCTGGTGCGCAACTGAATCATCCACCCTCCACAGCGTTCCAATTACACCATTGAAGCCAGAAAACTGCATCCCTGCCGCGAGATGGAGCACCTCGTCAGGGGTCGACTTGTCTCCCACTGCCGTGTGGCATGCAGACAAGAACGCAAATTCGGAGTTTGAGTAGCGCTCCTGGATGATGCGCATCAGCGTCAGCTTCCCATCTCCCATCGCGAACCACGAATCAAACGGTTTCTCCGGGTGCTGTGCGCCGTGGCAGGCAACATGGACCCAGCGATGGTCTCGGAATGCCTGCACTGCACCCTCGATAGTGGCGTCGGCCCCGGTGATGGTCTCGAATTTTACGTTTGGGGGCATGCCTGTTTCGTGACGTATCCTTTTGAGCTCGTGTCCCACCTCTGGTAACTCACCGAGCTTAGTGTCTGCGCTCGGCCGGGCCTGGCCAACAGCCGCGAATGAGATCTCGTTTGTTTCGGAGGCATCCCGTGCCTGTTTTTGAGCGTGAAGACGTCCACGAGCACGAAGGAGAGCCGATAGAGAGGGAGCATATGAAGAAACGTAGATGTCCATGAGATTCTTCTCCGTTCCCCGGTGCGGACCTGCAGCATGAAACGGGAGGGATGTGAATTTCGACGTGGGACACCACCAGATTCGCGAACCATGGGGCAGCTGGACGTCATTGTGCAGGACCGAGACGATTGGTTTGACTACCGATGACCATGTCGGAAAAAGTTTCGGACCATTATTTGTTTGTGTAATGTGGCTTAATGAGATCTCCCCTCATGACCATGCATTTCAATGCCATACCTTCCAAATATGGTTGTATGTTCTCACAAAAAAGCATCAAAAGGCCATCAAAAGGCCACCGTAATGCCATTGTAATATCATTAAAATTACTTATAATGCCATTAAAGGAAGTTGTAAACAATCTTAATCCAGCAGCATTGTTATGGCCCCAAGGCTTTTTCTGACACACAGGTCGCGTAAGACTTCTTTCACATAAAATTCCCTGTTCGTTCCGTAGGCATGCGCATCTCGGGTAAGCTCCAGTAATTGGGAACACAGTTGGTCAACGTCTGTGAACGAGCAAGATAGGCCCACGCGAACAGGTGGGCAAGTGCGGAGAATGATGAGGGCATCGCAGGAGTATTCACTTGCATTCACGACAATGACCGGTCCATATTCAGCGACTTGTTGGAGGTCATCGAATTGGGGAGGTAAGAGGAATCGCGAGAACCCGTCTAGTCGGCGAATGGTGTCAACCACGGACTGCCATTCTCCATGAACTCCCCAGTATGAGTCCATGTCACCTCCTCCCCCCTCTGCATGTTTCCTTAGTTCTGTGCTCAATTGTGTGAACTTCCTCGCCAATTCATGTTCTTGACTACCGCGATCCTCCAGCGCCACCATGGAAATGTCAAAGCGGGAAAGCTGATTCCACAGGATTCCTCGGCCTTGCTCCAGGAACTCAATAGCCATTTGAAATTCACCATGCCTTGTAGCACATGAGAATGCATCATTGACTACATCAGCCACTCTTGCTTGCATTATTTCATGTCTGGAGTCCAATGAAGAGTTAAAGGAGGTGAAATGATCTAGTGTACTGAGTAAGGACTGATAGGCCTCCAAGACTGAGGGGTGGTTATACTGTTCAGCATTCAGGGCCCAGGCCTGATTTGCTTGGAATAAAAAAATTGAAACTGCTGGAACACATGTCTTTAACAGTCTGTATATTTCAAAAGCCTCATCTAATGAAGGAAATGAATCAGATGACTGATGGTAAGAGCTTTCAGAGGAATCTGGTAGCAAAAGAATTGATTCTGCCAATTCAGCAATGAGATATGCAAAGTCAGGGTGTTGAGCTGGGTAGATATCCAATGCCTCCTTGAATAGCTTGATTGCCCTGATTAAGCCAGAGATATCTTTTGTTTCACTGTAGTGTTCCTGCAGTGACACTGCAAGATTATGGAGTAAAGGCCCATGAAATGGATGATCTGATGAAAATAGCTCAAGACATCTCTCTTGAAGATCAATGGCTTTATTCAAGTCAGTGAGATTGCCTTGTTTTCGATAACGTATGTTCATGGATATTGCAAGGTTGTTTAGAACTGTGCCATACTCTGGATGGTCTGTTGAATAGAGCTCAAGTTCTTCATCTTTTAGTTCAATAGACCTATTCAGGTCTACTATACTTCCTTGCACATTATAACATTCTGTCAAAGACAATGCAAGTTCTCCAAGAGCTCTTCCACGATCTGAATGACCTGATGGACACAAATCTAGCCATTTCTCCTGTATGGCTATAAGCTTGTTTAGGTCTTCCTTTTTTCTTTGAATATAGTAATGCTTCCAAAGGTCCACTGCAAGTTCTCCAAGAGCCTTGGCATGTTCTGGATGACCCAATGGACAAAGGTCAAGCCTAGCCTGATGAATTTCAATAGCCCTATTGAGATCCCCAATATTACCTCTTTGCATGTAACAGGCTGAGTAGGAAATTGCAAGATTGGATAGCATGCTAGTATGGTCCATGTGGCCTAAAGGGTAAAGATCCAATCTTGCCAGATTGACTTCAATCTCAGTGAACACACAGGCCATATTCTTGGTCTTCCTCACAAATGCAGATAGTCTCAAATAATCTTCTTCAAGAGCCAGTTCACAGTCATGCCCCTCTGAAGCAATCTAGTGCATATATTTAATCATAAGGAAAGCATGTTGTAATTTAGAGCTTACAAGCACATCACTGCTCCTACATGTCATGGACAGAATTGCAGGACCAACAGAAGACTCAGGTAATTTACCTGATATGGCAGATTCATCAGTACTCAGGTTAATAGATAGAATTGAAACCTACATTGCCACTGATTAGCAAAGTCCAACAGATTGACCACACTTGTAGCTATCTGATCACTCAAGGGCTGTTTGTCCCATGTAGAGGAGAGTCCCTCTGGGAGAGTACATACAGAAATCCCAACATGATTGGAGAGGCTGGATGCCAAGCTGCAGAGAAAAGGATAAGCTAGGATGGCTATAATATCAACAGTAACACCTACAACAGAAAAGGATGGTTCCACATCACTAACAGACCATCATCTGATATGCTTCCAGAACAAGTTATTTTAGACATATTATTGACACAAACAGTGACACGGATGTCTTGCTTGGGAACAGGCGATGAGAGGGTCAATTGACCAACTACATGAAAGAAGTGAGCACAGCACAACCACTCCAGTCAATCAGCAGAAATATACCTGTGAGTTGGAAGGTAATGTCCTCATGGTTTTTTTGGTTCATTGTAAGGGAAAACAGGTATGGTTTGGAGTAGCTGGCGTGAGGGCAGGGAGAAGATGAGAATCAGAGAAAACGGACAATGGACTGAGGTGGTTCTGAGACGAGGAGTATACAAACAAGCCTTTGCAGTGATAAACTGGAGCCTAGTAATGCACTACTGCTTGAAACCGTGAGATAAGACGTTGGAGGATGGGCGAGTGGGCAACGGAACAAGGCAAGCAAGCGGCAATAACGCAATAGCAGCACGGAGACGAAGGGAAAGGGTAGAGTTTGGTTGGGCGATGCGGGTTGATGCAGTCTGATGGAACACTAGGAAATTGGTAGTAGCCCAGATAGGAATTGGGTAGAGGTGCGATGGCGGACGGGTAAGAAATGAAGACAAAAACAAAATATATACTTACAGGAAATAGAGCCGACGAGCAGCAAGACAAGCACAGGTGCAAGGCGGAGGCAGATGGAATGAGCATACAAGAGCGGAACGAAATGAAGGAACGGGCAATGTAAGGACGTAAAGAGCAGATAAGAGACCAAAGTTAAGCCAAGTTTGATCCACTCACAGGAGACAGAGCAGGCGACGACACAGAAAAGAACAAGTGCAAGACTGGAGAGCTATGATTGGGATATAGCAACAGGCAGGTGGGATCTTCTTTTCAAAAACGGATGATGCTTGGAAGAGAGAGGTGCAAGCAGGCGGTCGGAGGGCGGGGATACAACAAAGAAACTGGGTGGTTGACAGAGATAATAGCACAAGACCAGTGGCAGGGTAAGTTCTTGAAGAAACAGAAGATGAAGAAACAGAAGAAGCCGAGGGGAGGGAGGGGAGAGCTAATACACAGGATCAAAGGTGTGAGTGATAGGGATGGTGCAAAGAGCAAGTCGGAGATGTTCGAACGTGATCGACGAAAGATGGAAACGAAACTTTGCACTCGCTCGATGGGATGCTGGACGGTGAGGCACTTGCGATGAATGCGGGAATTAATTGTGAGGTCGAGGGTGAAATCTAGGAAGATACGGAGGTGTCGTGGTGTCGTGGTACAGGGAGCTGTGCGCTGCGGGCTACCAATCACACACACACATTTCGCATACATATGACTACCTATTGATCTCAACCTGCAAGAAACGAAGCTACGGTCGCATCAAGAGTATGTACACTGAAGACGCCATAAATATCAAGCAGCGCCTATAGACGCATCTGAACGGGATAAAAGAAAACGTCCGATAACCAAATAAAACAAAGGAAAAGAAAACATGTCTGCACCTCACACCCTCTGCGGCGGCACATCTCGGTCCTCCACCCAATGCGTTGGCATTGGGACGCTCGGACCATCATAGTCAGAAAACGGGTCGTCCTCCTTGGCATCCTTGTCACCACCCCACGATTGGTAGGATCCGCGCTTGTAGTCTGGCGGCTTGCTATCGGCTGGTGGAGGCCCCGACGGAGGGAGGTAGACTGGCGCATAGGCAGATTCACCATACGGTGGGTTATAGTGCGTGGGATAACCGTCCCTTCGCGTTTGGTTCGACGGTAGCCGGGATGCGTTGGCAGGACTGCTAGGATCGAGTAATTGCCGGTAGTACGCAAACGCGATGGACGTGAACAATAACCCAAGAGCTGGTCCAGAGACAGTAAGATTGCAATGTATGCTTTCGAGATAAGGAAACAGCTTACCGAGCTCAAGAATAAGGACTATGATCTCCACCCACGAGTCACGATCCCACTGGCTGTCACAGTCTAGGCTGTGTCAACAAAATTGATCCGGCTAGGATGATCGACGAAAACGTACATTGTACAGCTTCAGTTGGGTCCAGATTGGTCGTCGGATCCGAACCCCAGATTCCAAAGACCTGAGGGGGGTCGATCAATGATAACACCACAATCAGCTGAGAGATACGGACCGAACCGATGGATCCAGTCTGGGCAATCTCCGCGCACTCTGTGATCAAATCAGACTAGAGAAATGATGAGCGACGACTAAATACAACTGATGAAGATTTTACGTGCCTTGAACACAAAATGAGTGACGACTCTCATTATCGCAACTCCGATCACAAGAAGTGCACTTAATGCACACAGAAAAGCATACAATCTTACTAGGACAAGTCGTTCCTAGGTGAATAAGACAACATAAATCCTCCTGATAGAACCCAGCATTTCTCAGAAGCTCACCGTAGTTGCAGCAGCAACCCCAAACACCTGAATGGCGCACACAACCGCGAATATCACTCCTTGTGCAATGGCCAATGGAGCGAGCTTGACCAAGTGATCTACAACGAGTGCGTCATTTGCATACCACACAGGCTTAATACGCAAATCGTACCGTTATCGGCAAGCTCGAGTTCCTTAAAAGAAGACACCTAGACATCCCAGCTCAAAATGAGACAAGACTAATTACATACAAACCACGCACTGTCCTAAAAGAAAAGTGGGAGTTTAGCATTCTTGATCAGGTGACAACCACAAAGACTGACCATGCGAGTGCCCATATGGCGGCGATAAGAGATGCTAGAGTCGGTTATAAGTAGACCGTCTTGGATGTAAATGAGGAAACGAACTTGCTACGACGACGGGCCTCAGACTTCTTCCATAGACGCGTGTGACATACTGGTACGCAGGAGGGGCATCTGTCGACTGTTCATAGGGCAAATAAGCCAGCTAAGCAGTAACTCACCGGTTTGTGGTGTCCTACCTGAACCCATCGTTCAAAGTCGTGAAATGCAGGCCAGCTGTAACGTTGGTAAGATGAGAGAAAGACGTACACCGCAGCTTTCACCGCACTGCTTTGTGAAACACAGGACATCATTATTCCCACGCCATCAAAGGTGATCAATTCATAGCATATTCCAAAGAGTAGATAACAAGCAAGAAAAGTGATATCTATAGCTGTAATCCAACCAAGAAAGGGTCTAAGCCATGTTCACGTCGCAAAGATCCCAATGATTTTGAAGGATGGTATGGTCTGTCCTTCCTCACCCAACGTCACACATTCCACAAAGTGATTCCCTTGCGTCACATAACGGTCAATGAACTCTAGCCTGCAACAATGTCATGCTTAGCATACTCAAAAAGAAGTAGACAAGAGAGGACACATACTTTGCCACAGGCCGGTCAACATCTCCTGCATTCTCGAGAATGACAGACCCTTTAACGTTATCGTCCACCCAGCACTCGACCTGACTTCCTTGCTTGATGTCTCGGATGGGTTCCTTGACATAATATATCCCCACATCCCCCGCTCCTACCCTGATTGGAACTCGTAGCCTGCTCTTAGGCATCGAGCTATGCCAATAATATTCTGCAGTCAGCAAAGGGGAAGTGCTCGACTCAGGATGTGCCGCTTGCCACCCTGAGCCATAGAACAACGAGGGGGGCACAGGATTTACTAGATCATTGGCAGAAGCGCAGTACGGTATGGGCTCTCGATCTGTCATCCCCGGTCGAGCGTTGATACGAACAGGTGGTATACGCAGCTCGGGATAGACGCTATCGGGACGCGAATCCACTGCAGGAGCCTGTGCAGGTTTCTTCGCGGCGGCATTTTCCTCACCGTCTTTGGGTGGTTCAGGAGGCGCTCCGCCTTTGCGAAGACCAATACCACCGAAAAGGTGAGTATCCCCATTGAGGCCAGCAGCGGGCCCGGGAGAGATCGCTTCGTATGAATGTCCGCCAGCTGTCGCCCATGTAGCACAAACTTGGGACTGAAAGTAGGAAATCAGAACATCGGCGAGGAGCACATGACCCTCAGTATTAGCGAGGATGGGATCAGCATAGTAGGGGCTGATGAGGTCAGAGTCGGTCATGTATGTAGGGTATAAAATCGGTTTCACGCTAGGCAAGAAGTGTGAGTGTCAATTTCCGAACCGAGGTAAAAAGACGCTACCTGACGTGGGGAACGTCGTAGAATTGCGCAACGATGTTATGCCAATGCTCTGGTCCGGCAAAGCCGTACATAGTATGAACTTGAGGGCTAAAATGGCCCAAGATGACGACGGCAGGTTGATCGGGTCTGTCCAGCAGAGAGCGAACAAGAAGCTCAAAGTTTTCCATACCATATTTGTCGCTAGGTGAAGGTGGTTGAGAATAACGGAAGCGAATATCGCCTATCACTTACGCTGGGTCATCAACATCGAATTCCAAAATCACGAGGTCAGTGTCGTCAGGCACGTGGTGTGCACTACAGAAACCAAAGTATCCAGAATCTGTGCGACGCATAGCTCCATTGGTGAGCTCGGAGGCAGGATGGGGAAATACGCTCAACCACCACTGGAAGAAGAGGGAGGGGTAACATAGCGGAGATAACGGGTCATCCCCGGCACCGTGGCATGCAGACACTAACCCAGGTGAGGAGAATGAGCATAGAATGGAGATTACAGCTTGAAACACACCTGAACCACCTAACACGCTCATGGTGATTGGCTGGCCGAGTAGCGCCTTGTGGATTACTCGGTGTACGCGTCCTCCACTCCCCAAGTGTAATCGAGTCTGAGCAAGCGCCACACTGCCATACTTTTTCGCGATATCGTCCACTGATCCACAGAATGGGAACGGGCTGCTGGACGTATCGCTTCCTGATTTGTTGCCTGAAAAATAGTTGGCCGAATTGAGATAGTTGATGGGTACCAGTCCAGAAGTGTTGATAGGTTGTAACTGTCGGTGATACGAGAGGACTTGACGAGATACCGCCACGAGGGATACGAAGGCAACTAGAAGGGCCCATATTCGACTTGGTACACCAAGCCAACGCTGATGCCAGCGCGAACGTGCCGGGTCGACACCCATTCCAGTGAGACGGTTCTGGGAAGGAATGGAAATACGCGCTAGTCCTCTGGCAAGATCTGAACGTCGCTGCATGTAAGTAGGTCACGCCCAGAACCCGCGAACGAAACGAAACGCCTGTTAGTAGAGTACAAAATAGCTCGGAGATACATCGACTGTGAGATTCCATGGCTTATCTAAGCAATGTAAAAATAATTCCTCTCAACAAAAAAAGTGGACTCTGTGGGAGTTGAACCCACGACCTCATGCAGTCATTTATGCGAAGCATGCGCGCTACCAACTGTGCCAAAAGCCCTAATGTCAACCTTGGCAGCTGTAAATACATATTTGTGAGGTTGATAAATGCAAACCAAGAATTGTGTCCAAGAGAGATCTAAGCAACTACTTCCACAGATGCTAATGAATCATAACTCCATCGACCGCTGATGCTTTACCGTCACTGCCTTCTCACTTTGTGACCGATTTGGCATCGCCTCCCAAATAGGGTCCATGTCCGGACCATCGATATCCCCTGCGCCATCCCAACCCCAACACCATACTGCAAATTCAGGCAAATTCAGCCTCAATTACCGTATAAACAAGTAGAATCACTTGCCGTGTGAGGGTCCAGGTACAAACTCTATATCGTCACTCTCCTCTGGCGTAAAAAGTCGATCGTGGGGCCCAAACCACGATCGATCTTGCGGATCTGTACGTGGATTGTCAGGAAGTCCGCCAAGGCGGACATAGCCTCGGATGGCAGTCAGATTTCGTCTTGGCGGGTGTATAATGTCAAACACTTTCTGCATGTACAAAGTTGGATCAGTAACCCCAACCGACATCGGTCAATTTCCCCCGTGCCTACCTTGTCATACGCCAACTTCACTCTAGGCACCATGAGTATTCGACCATAACCCGCTTCCCAATAGTCATTACAGATGAGACTGCACTCGGACGCCGAGCATTCGTCTTCGACTAGTTTTGCCATACGGAAGCGAACATATGGTGGTGTGTAGAACGGTGCAGGATCGAGTACCGCAACACCATTCCAGCAAGCTTGCACTTGTAGAGGGAGATGCGTCTGGAAGCGGTGAGAGGAATGGGGGTCATGGAAGATGGCCTCAAATGGCGCGTTTTCTAACGCTGTGCCGTTGATATCACGCGATACCCAATTGTCATAGAAAACTGGAGACCCCTACAGTCACCTCAGTCAGACGTACTCTGCATCGTAGAATCAATCAAAAGACCCACAAGTCCTTCATGATACATGTAATCCGCTGCACACGTAATGCCGGCATTCTGTTTCCTGCTTTGCCAAATAAGTTCGAGGATATCATCCACACAGGGTAGGATGTCGTTCATGAAGACGATGGTATCAAAGTATTCGTTGCGAGAGTCTCTGAGTTCGTATAATGGGTTGAAAGCTTGGTTGCGAACCTCGGCAAGGTATTCGATGCGGTGGTTGAACGCTCCCCTCGTCCTCGTTGATGTCCTGATTGTCACCCTCAATCCAACACTCCTCGTCAACGCGTCGAATATGCGAAGTAACGCCTTGGTCTGGTCCGAAGACCCATTTTCATATATGGAGACGTATACGTTTTGGTAACCTAGAACCGCAGAGACTCGAAAGAGGGTTGCGAAGAGGTCCGGGATGATGTCGAATGAGTTGTACAAGTTGATGGCGAAGAAATACTTGTGTTGTGCTGTCGGCGTAAGGTGAGGTTGAGTGTCACCGAGGCTGCCAAAGTCAAACGGAGATAACCAAGGCGTTTGAGATGTTGGACTAAACCCCACAAGAGCCTTGTAGCGTTCTCGGACTTGCTGAATATATAGAGGTTGGGAACTACGCGTGCATTCTGCTGTATGATGGGGTGAAAGTGTGGAAAGAAGTTCAAGCACTCGGCGACGTTGTTCGATAGTTGGTATTGTGAGCTGTTTCCGTGTAGATAAACGCGAGATGTATATAGGTCTATCCCTCCAGGAGGGTGCAAGGATCTGTTTAAAGAGTCAGAGAGTGCCAAGTGTCACCTTAGACTCAGGACGTACGCTGGAAGGGAGTGAACGACCAATGAGCAGCCCGAATAACAACCCCACTAGCAATGCCAATGGCGTCGGAACACGTTTAAGCTGCGCCCACAGCACCCTGCCATTCATCGAGTCTGGAAAGCTTCGACCGCGAGCTGTGAAGGACAAGCACTATGAAAGTGAAGTTCGGCGGTGTATAAAATTTTTCTGGCCTAGTATGACCTTAGCGCTCGGAGTTGAACGTTAACGTTGAACGTTGAACGACAAGTCAAGAGGGAGCCCTTGCTTTGCGGCGGTGGGAGAAGAAGGTCAAGGAAAGAACCAACGTGGACGCGAATACATGGAGAAGTTCGGAGAAGTTCAAACAATTCCACCTTATTGCCACCCACTGCACTTCAAATGCACCCAAATGATTGTTATTAAAAGTAAAATACAACGGATGGCCTTAGTCTCAGGGGAATATCATGTTCGAAATAATCATCTTGAAAGGGCAGAAACTCAGACCACGGCGATTGCAAGCGCAGCGACTACACCAGCCAACACACTACTACCACTGATCAGTAATGCACCGTTTGAGGGTGTTGTAGTGGAAATAGATGAGGCTGTAGTTGACGCCGTAGTTGAAGCTGTAGTTGAAGTAGCAGTTGGCGAGGAAGTTGTCAAGGTAATACCCTACGCGCAAGATCAAGATGAGAGAGCGGTTGGCATCGCGGAATGGTAGCTCACGTATGCCTTGCAAAGCTTGTAGGCAGTACTCTCGGCTTCCTTAAGATCATCACCAGAACAAGATGACTTGACACAGCTGTCAGTCGCATTGAGGAAGGCCGCATCCTTGCACAGACAATTATAGTCTGTCGCAGAACAGGTAGTCGGAGCATCCAAACATGAGGCAGCACAACCTGAAGGGCGGTGAGCAACCCTAGACAGGAGGATATGAAGGCGTACTGGGAATGTCCTGGCGTGCAAAGAGAGCGGAAAAAGCAGAAGATGCAACTGCAAGCAAGGTGACCAAGGCTACCGCAGAACGCATTGTGATGGTTCAAGGAAAAGGTGCGTCTCTACGAGCTGAAACTCGATCTGTTGACATCCTGTCGACAACCATCAATTTTGTAGGGCTAACGCCTACCAATCGACAGGGGGAAATGAAACGAGGAGACCCGCGGGTTTTTCATCTCCGCCTGTAGGATAATTTAGTGGTAGTAAGGAGTAACAATACCAGACCAAAGGACAACTTTAAAGAGTCACGAGGAACTCTCGATATAATCACATTGTATTTCCAGAAAGAGAAATCTAATTTGGCATCGGAAACTGCCGAATAACTATATCGTTATGTTCAAGCCACAAACCTTATCCATACCGCCACAACACCCAAGACTTTTATCCGATCTCTCCGCTCACCTGATACCGACATCCTCAAGACATGGTATGTAACGAACCATCAAATCTTCGTGCGCTTACATTTACTTACAGGCCAGGACGAAGAGTGGAAATGTTTGCCCATAAGATGATTCCGGGTGTTCGTACTAACTGCATCTTACTTTATCCAGACCGGCAAGCGCTCTGCCCTCCAAGACGTCGTGACTCGCGAGTACACGATCCACCTACACAAACGCGTACATGGTCGTTCGTTCAAGAAGCGTGCCCCGTGGGCTGTCAAGTCTGTGGTTGAATTCGCACGCAAGTCGATGGGCACAAAGGACGTTCGGCTCGACCCCAAGCTTAACCAAGCTCTGTGGGCCCAAGGAATCAAATCAGTTCCACACCGGATACGCGTAAAACTAGAGCGTGTGTATCTCGTCTAATTTACCTGGGTCGGTTTAGCCTATACATATCACAGGCAAACGCAACGACGAAGAGAACGCAAAGGAAAAACTCTACACTTACGCTAGTCACGTTCCCGTCGCATCCTTCAAGGTATGGTCCTATCTTCTGACCGTATTACTTGTCTTGTTAACCATCACCCATCAGGGTCTCCAAACGACTGTCGTCGATGCGGAGTAAAGAAAACAGGGTCATCTGAACTCTTGTGCACAGCTCCTTTATGATTATTTCATGCATCACGCCTGTCTATGGTATATGTCATGAAAATCAGACTAAGTAAAACTCAATTTCTATCTAACGTTCGTTCATAAAAGGAATGTCCATCTTGACTTGCATGGGCCGTAGCGCTACAGCAGTCTCTCCTTCGGGAGATGACTTGCCGGTACGCTGGCGTTATGCAACATGTCCCATCTACCACTAACGTAGATGATACGTGCAACCCAATTAAACACAGGCAGGTGCGGTGGTGTTCGTGCCAATCGTCGACATTGGGATAGATTAGCACTGCCAACAACTAGCAGAAATCATTTCAAGCCAGACGCACGACACTGCAAGCCAGCTCGAGTCGTCAGGACAACCCACTCCGCCATGTATCACAATTGGGTATTAAGATACGCGCGGGAGGCTCGCAACGGTACCCCAGATGAACTCGCTACCTGCGGATGTATACAGTAATGCCTGGCGAGCTGCATGCCCACGCGTTGTGCGATCCGAGTGCGACTGTATCTCGACCGAGAACAATTGTCTCGTTCAAGCCATCAATTCTCCGAGCTGCTTGTACTGGGAGGAGAGGTAATTTGCGAGGTTGCTCAAGGACGTGGACCAATCTAGACGTTCTGGTGAGAAAAGTGAATGCGTTGCACGGGGGAAGTCGAGAACTCATCGGGAGTGTGAGTGCGCTTCTAAATTTGGTTTTTCCCTTGGCAGCCGTTTATCGACAAAACCCTGAACCCCGACTCCACCTTCTCAACTCGTGAGTCAACTAGTGTTCTTAGCTGGTTACCAGGAATGAGTACGGGCCTCCCACTTCCCCGGTTGAATAACCTTGAAAGTTTGCTCCCTGTGCTTGATTACACGATCCCTGCAACCAGTGTCGCAAAACCACGGTCCACAAGTGCCCAAGTTCTAATGGCCAAGTAAAACGATTACGCACGGAATCCATACCCTAATTTGCCCAGAGGTTCAGAACATTACGAGTCCTGTTACGCAAGGATCAAAATAATCACAAACACACCATCATACACATGAGTCATGACCACGATACGTCTTTTCACAAGCTCAGGTTTTGCTAATGATGACATTCGGACAAAGATGAAGCACCCCTTGTATCTCAGCGTTTGGTTTCCAATGTGGAACTTTTCACTAGTGCTACTTGGCAGCTGTTATATTTTTGTTATCTCGCAGATATCAGCCTGATATCACGGAACAAAAGCATCGAACATCGAACATGTGTGCGCCTCATGTCTGGGGGACATCCAATTGGAAGGTGCCGTGTATAATCTGTGCCGCAGGGACTTCGGAAGCACTTCTGGAAGCACTAATAATAATTCACGAGACCTTCAGACGCACAATGTCATCTCATAAGAGGCTTTACCTTTCCGCCCGTCATTGACGAGTCACGTCTCTATCGAATCCCAACATTCTGCCTGATATGTCACCTACACTTCCCTCCTACCTTTCCATCAACGAACCCTCCACGATATCGTTCCTCCAACCGCGGTATCGATCAGAGAGCACGCAGATACTAGAAGGCTCTTTCGCCCCAAAATATTTTACGGAATTTCCTTCGCAGTATCGATTGGAGAGCACGCAAATACGAGGAGGCCCTCCTTCCTCAGAGTCCTCTACGGGATCACCTTCGCAGCAACAATCGGGGAGCACGCAGAAGCTAGAAGGCTCTCCCCAAAAACCTTCCACGGGACCATCGCTGTCTTCGCAGCATCAACCAGAGAGCGCGCAGAGACAGGATGTGCCGCGAGGACCTGTGAATCAGTTCGGGTTTCCCCGACCGAGTGAACAGACCCCATCATCCGAGTCTGCTACAGCCAAGTACTACTTCGTCGATGCAGCAAGATGGCAGACCATTCTCGGTTAGTATTTGCGATTATCGTACCACGGTTTTCTCTGATTGTTTGGGCGGCAGATCATGGAGAATTTGACGACATTGTTTGTGGGAGCGGGTTCTGCGCCCTTGCATACATCGACAGGGCCCTTGAGATAGATCCTTACAGAAAAATCCTTGTCCTCGAGCGTGGAGGTGATTCTCCAGCTATTTAACATGTACTCCCCCTGATCGTCTTCCGCGCAGGCTTCTTTCTCCCATCTCACTTTCAGGTATTTATATGACCATCATGCCAGACGTATCGCTGATGCCATTTTCTTAGAATCTTCCTTTACCTTTCAGTCTACTTCTCAATGACTCGTCAGAAACGTACCCTTGGGCGTTGACGTCTAAGACCTTCTATGGTGATCTGCGGGTTTGTATTTGCGGTTGTTGAGCCATGGACTATTTTCTGACGCGTGGATGTGTTAGTTTATACACGGTTCATTTCCTTTCTTTGGTGGACGCAGCCCATTTTGGTCTGCGTGGTCTCCTCGACCTCCCCTCGCGTTATTGCGAGACTTTCCGAACACTCTCAAAACGGCTGCAAAGGAAGAAAAGTTCTGGGACGATTGCAAGAAGCTTCTTCACGTGATCGAACCGAGGGATCTGTTCAACGGGGAATATCAAGCTCTTCAGAAATATATCGAAGCTCAATTCACAGCTGCTGTTCGGAGGAAGAAGAAGGATGTTAAGGCGGACGTGCGAGCTACTCGGAAGAAAAATGAGTCGGAGATTCCGTCTGCGGATTACGGAGAACCAGCGAGCCTTGCCGCCGGGAGGACGACAGGGATTTCACAGACAGTATTCGAAAAGTTTTCGACCCCAGGTCCGCTACTAAAGATATCTGATCGCCAGCGCAAGCTCGCCAAGGAAGGTAAAGGCTCTCCGCTGACAATCGCGACGCATGTCACGGTCGAGCGATTTGATATTGACCCCGAGGACAAGCGAAGACGAGTCAACGTGTTGCAGACGTCCCGTGGTGCGCTGTGCTTCCCGGGTGACAAGAAACCCAACATCATCCTTGCAACGGGTGCCATCCCTGCTTGTACCATTGTCTTGAACTCCATCGAAACCCAGCAGGGACGTGCTGGGTCACGTCTTGGTGGTCACTTTCTCACTCACATTAATGCGCGTTTCCCTGTCCCGGATAGTTACGAGTCCAGGCGCAAGGAAGAAAAAATCCGACGAGCAAAACGAAAAATGCAAGCTACCTATGGTGGATCGGGAAACAAATTCGAGCACAAATGGTCAACGAAACATGCTCGGTGGGAGAAAAAAGAGGACGGTGCTCTGCAAATTGCCGCTTACTACCTTGCGGGTCGAGCCGAAAGCGGGTTGCAATATCATGCTGATATCACCATCATTCATTCGCCACGTCCCGAGCAGCAACAGGAGGATGTCACAAGGCTGTGTCCCGACTTTTTTTCCACCCCCAGCGAGGCTCAGATGAAAGGTTCGGAAAAGCACGTCATCATCGGTCAGATATTTCGTCCAGTGTTACCGGAATACGCTACTGACCTGGTACACAGCTTGCGTCATGCTTGGTGAACTTAACGAAAAACACACCGAGACTGACGAGAGGACTCATAAGACGAAAAGTGTCAGCCGAATCGATTTTGATCCTCGTAATCCTGACCTCACAACGAATGTTCGTGCCCAACTGGTATTGTCGCCTGAGGATGTAGAGTTGCGCCAGGTCATGTATGATGCTACGTAAGTCCACCTTATTACCCCTCTCATAGCATTCATGATATATCTTGATTAGATTAAAATCCATCGAAGTCATGGCGGGAAAAAACAAAGGGGAGATCGAGTATTGGCGTGCTAGCAATGAAGGCGATGGTACTGGCAATTGGAGCAAAGAGAAACCCGATCTTGTCAGGGAATTCCAGATGGCTGGGGCTGTTCACGAGTCATCGACCCTCTACATGGATGATGGAGATGACATCGACCCCAAGGAATATCCAGCGGGCGACCCGAAAGCCAAGCTGCGAGCTTCCGTTAACAGCAAGTACCAGCTGTATGGCACGGACAATGTCTACGTGACAGGCTCAGCGCTGTTCCCCACCTCTGGGTCCTGGAATCGTACGTGCTCTCGTTGAGCTTTAGGAATTTCATCTGACTTCATTCGTGATGAAGCGACTCTTATGATGTGTGGGTTTACGCAGGACCTCGCAACAAAGTTGTGCAAACCGGATATCTTCAAACAAGTCTTTTCGTTGTCCCTCGCCTCTCACCTAGTCAACGATTGCCGGGATGTTAAGAACCCCCAGGAATCACTTCAGAAGGGACTAGGCAACGTCCTTCCGACCATTGACGCCCAATGGAAGCTCGTATGGGGACCGGCAGTCCACCAAGAGGATGACACCGAGCCTGCCTCGTGGTATATTGCCCACCACCAGAACCTCAAATTTGAACATGGCTCGTATCCTACCTACGTCATTTCCGTCGCTGGTACCCCACGCGAGTCCTTGTATCAGTGGTTCAAACCAGAGGATCGCACGTCGGAGAAAGTCTCTGATTTTGTAGCCTGGGCTGAGAGCGACGTCCAGAAACCCCCCAATGCTTGGGAGGGAAAAGTCGCACCAGACAAAGCATACGTAGCTGCACGAACGCTGAATACCGTGCATCGACTTCTCACCACCGTGGCACCAGATGGTGCAGAATCCAAAGGCAAGACAATTCTGGACTTCATTAAGGACCACAAGGGGAACGCGTCAGTAAAGTTCATTTTCGCAGGACACGGCCTTGGCGGTGCTCTTTCTGCCTCCCTCGCGCTTGCGCTAGTCCTTGCTAAGGTCCTCACGACCGTCAACACTGTGACCTATACTACGGCGGCGCCTTGTCATGGCAACATACGGTTCATCGACCTCTTTGCGACGACGTTCAGATCCTACAAACCGCTTGGGGAGTCTGGCTACGAGAAATGGAATGTCAATCTCGTGAACACAAACGATGTGGTACCTCAGGCCTGGTGTGCTTCCGGGCTCATCGCCTGGAAGCAGAACCTGAGCAACGTCCCCTCCATCTACGGCGACCCCATCATCAATCAAGTATGGAACACATCGTTACTGGCCGTAATCAAGTCTAGAGCCTCGGGTGTGGTGTACAAGCCATTTCCAAGCCAGTTTTTCTCTACTGGCCGCCCTGAGCCAAAGGACTTTGATGACTATCGCAAAATCGTCCATCATCAGCATGTCCAGGCTTACGCTGATAAGTTTGGAATCACCATTCCACTGCTCCAGAGGTCCCAGCTTCTCAAGAACGGGCTCTCTGAGAAGACGGCAGCAGAGAAGCGATACAATTACCCCCTGATCAATGATTTCGAGTGGGCGAACGACAACCAAAACGAAGCGAGGGAAATACTCGCAAGTGTCCAATCTCGAGAAGGACTGACGGGTTGGTTGTGGGAAAGCAGGGGTGAAAAGGTGTTCCGGTAAAGCATTGCATGATTCGATTTGGTTCTGTAGTGGAGACCTGAGGGACGATGCACGTTGAGGTGGGTGTAGTCGAATGGATATACAACCGAAAATTGGTGATAAGGAGTACTTACTGTATCGCACGTTGCCCGCTTCGTGACAACCTCATGGGCGACTTCTTCTCATGACGTCACAGTATTTTTACGTATAAATACGAGTTGGATAACATTTCAGTGTCAACATCACACATGTCCCTTCTTACTACCTCGTCCGTCGCTCCTCGACCCTCGTATACGCCGATGCCAAAGTTGCCCACTTCACGCTCCCTTGTCACTCCACACCCATCAGCCGTGCCCACACCAGATCCGTCACCACGCTACACCTCTTACACCGATTGGTACCATGCTTTCCTCGCTGACCCGCACACTGCTGGACCACCACCACCACCACCACCACCCATCCATCACAAGTCGATCTGTGCTAAGCCAGATATGTTCGACGGGACCTGGTCCAACTTCACCCACTGGTGGTGCTCCATTATCCTCTACCTCAGCGGCTTTGAGACAGAGCTGCCTGTGCGACTGAAGATCATGGTCGTCCTGTCGTACATGAGAGGGGATAACGCTGCGGGACGCTTTGCCGACCTCTACGTCATGCAAGGCCTCGACCGCATCACTGACTTCGCGGTCTTTGAACGTCGGCTCAGGGACACCTTCCAGCCAGCCGCTTTCCGGTTCAGAGCAGAGAGGGAGCTACTCTCGCTAAAGCAAGGCAAGGGGACGGTTGAAGACTTTTTTGTCCGTTTGCGTGTCCTCCTGATTGAGGCACAATACAACGAACATGACTATGAGCAACTTCTGATCAGGATCGCGCACAACGGCCTGCATAATGACATCGTGGAATATGTTCTGCGCTACGATCACGAAATGGTGCAGAACACATCCTTCTCCGATTGGGAGGCAGCTCTTATCCGTGCTAGCAATGTCCTTGCTAGATGCTCCAAGAGAGGCCACTCGCCTCATTCTCCAGCTCCTTCGACGCGATCTGCGTCACCCTCCCCGTCATCATCCCTCAGCATTCCTGAACGAGTGGTTATGCCCACCGAGCACTTCTCTTACCCGGCTCTTAAAGCACTTCTCAAAAGTGGTCATCTGGTAACCGATGACATCGGAAACAAATATGCGCTCGGTGTATTTGGGGATGTTTTTTGTTATGACGAGGATGGTTATGAGCATCTCATCCCGCCACAACCATCACCTGACACATCGCATGCCACACCACCGGAATCCGACCCCATACCTCAGGTGGTAGTTAGCGGGGCTTCAACCCCACGACATAATCGCGGAGGAAAGCGTGCTCGTCAACGCGCCAAGATCCGCTACAACGCTGAAGCTAGCCAAGGAAATCCATGAATTAAATTTCTGGGGTGTCTAGAATGATGTCCTCAACTTTCATTTTCGTTCGTCTCACACTCCGACTCATAGGTCTACAACATATAGAATGGGTACTCGACTGGATCCCTAGTCTCTATTCTTACTCCTTCCTTTCATCTTGGTGTGGGTGTTATCTTTCTCAAGTCGTTCCCCAGGCCTATGCTATTCCTCCGGACCGCAGATCTTATGGTGACATACTCACTGGGAACATCAAAGGAATGCAATTCCTTAAATACGTGGATGGAGTGTAAATGAGGAATTCGCTCTGAGCCAGAGCCAAGCCAGATCCATAGATGCTCTTCGCCATTGGTGCTTTGAAAGGATAGCACCCAGTATTGAGCATTACCTGTCTCAGCTATTGTACCTGACCATGGCATGGAGGCTAACAGTCATCGAGCGAGATGTTGTTGGGATCGTCAAACGTCAAATGAAAAGCCTTTGAGTGGAGTACTTCATAGCAATCGTTGTCGAAAGGTATTTTCGGAAACTTTGTATGCAGTACACAGCGTTATCGAAACATTTCATGTCACCCATCACGCGCCATGCATGCATAACAGCCGGATTCGAGACCCTTGTGCCGTAGAATGTAGTTCGGCGTGCTCATGTAGTAGAATTGGATCTCTTCAGCTGTGGGCACATAACCACCAGTGTAGCCGCCACCACTGGACACGAAGGCGAATACCTCATGTCCAATCCCAGTGCTGCCGGAATAATGTGCGTATGCAGCTCCTTTGACAGAAAAAAACGATGCTTACGCGGTGCTCACTTATGTATTCCGGCGTGCATCGGTGAGCCGAAGACCGATATCAACATCGGTGTCTTGTTCACTGATTCTCGCACCAGACACTGAAGTCTACCAGTCATTGAACCCACGACCCACTTCAAAAACAACGATAATGAGCCATTTCGAAATGCATGATTCAAACGAGATGCAAACCATGGTGTCTATGCCTTATCAGAGAATACGACGGCAAGGGTGAACCAATGACCGAGCATCAAGAAGAGGCTGCAAAAAAAAACTTTAAATCGCTTGGTCGGCTAGTGGTAATGGCATTTTTATGATGTGCTGTGAAACCCGTGTTTGCAGCCCCAACGGCTTTTCCTTATGTGACCTGCGAGGTTTGCAATAATTTTCAACTTTGTGCCAATGTATCAAGTGGCATACTGAGGCCAAGAGAGCCAAATCATTGATGCGATATGGAAAGCCGGACGTTCGCGCCTTGACTGATAGCCGGGTTGTCACGCCTTCTTGTGGAATTGCTTTTCTCGGCGACACCTATTACCGCACGCTGATTTTATTTACAAGTGGAAATTCCAAAAATTTACATAGTGCCGGTGCTGGATTTCAAGGTATGCCTCAATGTTTGCCCCATAGTAGTTACCTAACATATGATTGTTGGTTTCAGTCTGCGAGTGTAACATGGTTGCGGTCGGTGGACAATCATCGTGTGGACACCTCATCAAGTTTGAGTCTAGCCTGCTCAATCATTAACTCAGGGGGTTCGCTCGCCGCTTGCTTAGCCTAACGTGGTCGTTCATTGCGATGAAGGCTGGCACTCCAGGACCAACACGACTGACGGATGTGACAGGACCAACAGTCCAGGTTACACACTGACCTAAGACCAGACGCGGCAAATATGTTCTTCACTCACTTCGAAACAGAGCCAGAGCATATAGCGGCACTTCATGAACTTGACCGTAGAGATGAACCAGACCGCTGGGGACGGCTTTGATGTCCCCCCTCCTCTTTTTGTTGATTCATTTTCTTCCGATGAACATCACAAGTACAATGAAAGCGTGATGATGCTGTGTGATAACTGCCAAAGAGTATCGAATAGATAACAGTCGAGATGGGTTGATCTTGGCTTAGCGTAGGCTGATATTTGGGGATGTTTGCTTCAAGCCCCCGATAAGGAAACGCTACGGTATGCGCATACAATTTCAAAAGTGTCCAAGTCAAGTGTCAGATGCCCATGGGTCGCCAAAGGACAACTGGCCGATACAACTATTATATTGCATCATACAGTGATATCGCATCAATGAAAACTATCCTACGTAGGTTGTAACAATTTCCTGTGTGAATATTGCTCACAGTTGAAGCTTTGAAGCTTCATGTGTACTGCTTTTCACTAGATACGAATCACGAGTCCGATTGGCAACGTTTGAGTGTGAGTCTGGATTTGGCGGCCGGATCATTGCTGGATCAAGGTTGTGCAGACGACGAGGCAGCGCTCCCAAACATATATTGAAGTGGTGATGAATCGTTTGACCTTTGTCTTCTGCTCTCCTCACTTACCTGCTAAGTTTTGCCAAGTCAACGGTCTGTCCCCAGCAATCCCCCAGAAAACAGTAACGACGGCGAGTTCATGCAATGCGATGCGTAATGGCGAAGGCGTTGGGCTGACATCGGCGAAGGCGACAGCAACGCATGCCGCCACTACCGCCGTGTGACGAAGAGGCGCGCGCGAGGGGTGCACAACGGCGCACCACCACGTGACGACGACGAGAACGGTGAGGCCGACAGTGGCGCATATCACCACCGCCGCCAAATGACGACGAGGCGCGCGAGGGCGCACCACCACCACGCGACGACGACAAGAATTGCGACAGCGACGGTGCCGGCCCATGCCACCGCCGTTTTCCATGCGATGACGATGCGGGCGAGGGCTGTGCAACGGCCCACCACCATCACGCGACCACGGCGACCAATGGAATAGCAGCGACGGCGGCAGATGCC
>JBBPUD010000116.1:0-58061 GCA_038094475.1 Phylloporus aff. rhodophaeus | reverse complement strand
CCGAGTCGATTGGTATCTTTTCCGACGAATTCCGGTGAGTCGTTGAGGCGCTACAGTGGAGAGAAGATGGATGTTGAAAATATGACTAAGATTCCCACGCCGCCAAGCTAAGTGAAAACTACAGTAAATCCCATTAGCGCGGGCGCGATTGCAGGTATGAATTCATACATACTTTGTCACTATATTGTTGCAATACTGATCATTGGGACAAGGCTATACAACATACAAGTACAAAGGTGAGGATACTGACAGCAAACGACAGCTCGTTGAATCTGTTTTGATCAAGACGGCAGCCTTGCAGTGGACTGCTCGCCACATCCGAGAACCCTTTTTTTTTCTCTTTGACTGCCATCAAACCTTGCTCACCCACTGCTCTTTGGCAATATCCTACATGATCCCCAAGATATCCTCGGCCTCAGGCATATCCTTGGACTGCCTGTACACCCGCTCGACTACCCTCGTGCGAAACCCATGGTTTTTGCCCATCCGATCAAGCAAGACATGAGTCCCACATGCGAAGTGACAGTAAGGCTAACCTGACGCGCTTTGACATCTGAGTTGTTGCCAGTAGGACGATTGAGTAAATAGATTGTCGAGATTGGACGATATGCTGGGGTTTGAGTAATCCATCCAGGCGGCTAGAGATGTCTTTGGTGCATGACACCGAACACAATGTTCCATTTGACGTACGGACCATCATACCACGAGCAGACTTGGTGGACAGGATGACGAACTGCCGGTTTCATTGCATTAGAACTTGTGCGATCACTTCCAAGGAAGAAAAAAGCAACTCGTCTTGGGGTCGATCAGAATGTTTGTCTTGTGCTGTTCTGAATGATCTCCTAGCGTTGCACAGCAACTTATCCAAGTGAGAACCTCGTGCGTAGCATGGGCATGCACTTAGTTTACTCTAAACCACACATTGTATTGTGCTAGCTTGTACTTTTCCTATCCAAAAGTTAATATAGCCGTTCAGACCCTCTTGTTTGATGTTATGATAGTAAATGCGTTGCAATGCAGCAAGGTGTATGAATTTCAGTATCGCAGGAAGCCTGGACCCAAAGTCTACGCACTGCTTGATCCATGAAATGAATAACCGTCTTCACTATCAGATTCCTGCTTGTTCGCCATACTCGGTTCCGTAGCCGTGTACTCGAAATGCACCAAGTGACCGTGCCGCACAGCAGGGACCTTCAAAGAGTCATAGCACACAAGTCTCATGCTGCGCAGGTCTTTTCACTCTACAGGCGCGATTTTAGAATGTTTGGTAGACAGCAAGCCTGTAGGACTTTCATAGGACTCTTTCCAGGTTCTACTTCATCGCCGAGTGCGAACTTTCTTCAAGGGATAAGGCAAATATAAACGCAGTCCCATTGTTATATGAAGGCGGCGAATCTGTCATAGCACCGAACGGGCAAATGAAGTTGAGCTTAAAATTCAAAATCAAGTTCAACACTTATAATTGACTACTACCTGTTCACCAAAACGGCGGCTAGTCCAGTACTTGGCAGCACGAAGGATAGTTTCTTGTATCGAATAAGCAAGTGTCCAGTCGTTCGTTATTGGCATGGCCTCGCGGAAGTGGTCGTCCGGTCCCACGATGGTCCAAAATTCAAATGCAACGTGCCCACCCCACTTACTGACCGAGACAGTCAAGTTGCTCACTAGCTATCGCAATGGCGAGCCGACCCATCTCACCAGCAGAACCTGCCAAGAAACGCCCGTTGCCCATTCAGCTTAATGCTCATCCCTACGCAATCAAGACAACTTCTTCTGCGTTGTTGTCCCGCTCGAGTTCGTCACCGCACAACCACATGAAGCACCATTATATTCCCCCTCCGCCTTCACGAGTGACGTCGGGGAGGACGCGGCACCGTCACTCGTCGTCCGTGCCGACAGTTGGTAGTGAAGTGCCTAACGAGGTGCCTGCCATCCCTGCGCCATTACCGGCCCCGTCGCCTACTGTCGTGGCCTCACCAGACAGTCAATCAGAGTCATGGAAACATGTAGATGAGCCGGAGGTCACACACCGAGTACGGAGGGCAGAGACGGTGCCAAGCAGGCCCATTGAGCCCGTTGCGGAGCATCACAGCGACCACCAAAAATGCGAGTATGACCATGACCAGGATTCCAGGCCGGTGCTGCACGCCGAGTTACCTCCTAATCCCAAGCAGTGGAGCACGGACCAACTTGTTGCCTATCTCGAGGCGACTCTCAGCCCAAGCAACAATAGTACTGACACGCACAACGACATCCTCGTGGGCATAATCGAGTATGTCCGCACACGTGGTCTCACAGGTCGTGAATTGCTGCGGCTCACAGATGGTGACCTTGCTGGGTATGTTTATATTCGTCATTGTATGGGGTTTTCTGCTAATTACCTTTACACGTGCATAGCACGTCGCTCTCTGAGACCCAACGCGCTCAGTTGTTGGAATTCTCGCGTACCCTACGTACTGACGTCCTTCGAGGACGCATCTACGTTGACTCGTACCACTCGCAGGATATCTCGGAGGGCTCGAAAGACATCCATTCCCTATCCGCGCGTGTTGCTAGTATCCGCGGTGCATCGGCATCCACCGATGACCTCCGCTTGCTCGTCGACAATAATACTCGCGAAGAGTTCGCCTTCCTACCGTCCCCTTCCGTGACTCTGCAGCGTTCCAACTCGATCTGGGAAGGCTCTGCCCAGAGATACAGGGACCTTGCGCGTATGCGTATGCGCCGCAGAGGCAAGGTTAAAGGCCTCGTAGAGACCTGGGAACGTGGAAGCTTGAGTGGCAGCGAATGTTCTGCCAGCGAAGAGGAATCCGTGAACGGGAGCGACGGCGATCCCGAAACAGAATCCGTCTTGGATGCGAGCGATTCGCCTGGGCGCTCCTCTGACTTGCCTTCCGATCTGCAAGATGCGTCACTCGATGACGTTTGTTCGCCTTCGATGGAGGACTCACAGGAACCACCCTCGCTGACTCCACCTCCCCCGTACACCCATGTGTGTGCACCACGTGATGTGACTGAAGAAGTGGAGCCTACTATTGAAGAGCTTTTGGCGTTGTCTTCCGGAACCCCACTATTAGGTGCACGCGCATGGGAGGCCGATTTTGGCTTAGGGGAGACAGTGAAACGCGTTCCCGTTTCTCTCAGCGCAGATACAGAGAGCCCTCATATTTCGTCCATTGAACCCAGCACAGCCCACGGTCTGAAAGACGACGGCCGACAAATCCAGGGAGAGCATGTTCTGTCAAAGCGGTCCAGTGTCCGAGGAAGCACCGGGAGAAGAGAAAAGAATGCCAAGACGCAAAAACGAGTCGTCACTGCCATTTTTACCGGCGATGAAGCCCATCTAGCAAATGATCACCGTCGTACGAACAGCGGAAAAGGCAGCGTTCGTGAGAAAGCGCTAGCAAGATCGGATCTGCAGACTGGTTATGATAATGCGATGCGAGCGCTCGAAGAGTCTATTGCAACGACACGTGCCCAGTTGGACGTATTCAGAGCGCGCTTGGAACAAGTCGAAGCCGATACCGCCAGACAAGAGGCAGAGTTAAAGCAAGTACAATGTTCCGACTATCCCCACACTTTTGGAATAAGGCAGCGACAGCTGGAGGTCGGCGTGCAAACGACAGTGGAAGCGGAAGAACCACCTAGGGATGAAGCGCCTGCCAGGAACAAGGACGTGCCTGACATCTGGGAGGCCATGTCTCTATCTGATATTACACGCGCGATCGTTGCAAGAGCGATAGGGTGGTCGGTTCCCGATAAACATCTAAGCACACATGTGTACGACGACGATGGCCAGTCCCTGGTTCCCACTGACTCCCACCTTGGAGTGGATGACAAATGCCCTACTCCTGTGAAGAAAGGTGGATATTCGATGCTGGCACGTATGTCGTGTGGCATCATCCTTGTCTCCTTCGCCATCTGTGCTGCTGTCCTTCGAAGGATGGGCTTTGGGAGATGGGTTCGCAGACCATAGGTAGTGGGGTGCAATGAGTGTCGTTGTGTTGGGTGGTGGTTTGGTGCAGTTTCTCTGCTCCCGCGCTTTTTTGACGATCTTGCTGTGAACTTGACACCCCTGCCTTTCTCTCATTAGGATTCCTGCGTTACTCGACTGATCTATGGTCTTGTCGTTTCTTTTACTTTCCTCGATTTGGTTTGTAGCCTACTAATCTTGCCAGACTTTTTGCCTTTAATTGCAAGGTGCGTCGAACACTTGTTCAGCATTCTTTGTATGACATTTGACGACTTTTACGACTTTGTTTACGAGATTATTAATGATCATGATTTCTTAGTGGTACATACTTGACCAGCTTTTGACAACACAAGCGTTGTAAGTACATCAAATTCCGCGTGGCACCCCCGCGTGGGCCATGACTTCATCTCAAACCGATGTGATTGTGGCGTCACGAACATGCCGTCACCTCCTTGACACCTCGCCATGCTCATAAATTTATGCGAATTTTCCTGACACGCTCCAACGTGTTGCCAGTTCCAGTATACTGCCCTCCTAATGGCACCACACAGGTCAGCGCGCTTGTTTGCGCTACAAGTGATTCAAGGTCACCATCCAAGAGGAGATCCCCAATCGCCGAGGCCGCACTCTGAACTCTTAGTCGCCGTGTACTTCAACGACTCGCTAATAACCATGATCAATACCAAGCTGCCTCGAGGACGGCAAAAGTTTACGTTCGTTACAAGGTTGGCGCACAAATTTGAACGCGTCACCCCCCGACCTTTTTCTTACCCGCCACTCGGTTGTCAGCATCCAAGTGAGTTTGAATCATACGCTGTGCTGTATCCCGCACTGATCTCTATTTCCAGATGGCTCGCAAGCACAGTGCGCCTGTTACACCTGACTATCCAACGGAGATAGAGATGTGGGTTGTAGAGCAAGACCTTCGCGCTCGCCTCACTGCGATACAAACCTCATTGACGCCCACGGAGCGGGTACGACCGGTTCAGATTCAGCTCTCCCCCATTTCATTCCTTCCCAACGAGATACTGGACCGTATATTCCGCCTTGGGATCGATGAAGTCCCACAGTCAGCGCGTGCCGTTCTCCTGCCGGTCGCGGTGGCGGGTGTTTGCAGGAGCTGGCGCGCCGTTGCGCTTCGAACTCCCGAGTTGTGGACGAGTGTCTTTGTGACTTCTGCGACGCCACTTCATCTTTTGCAGGTGTATCTGGAGAGGTCTAGAGATTTCGAGGTTGACCTCAGCTTTTGTCATTGGCCTATGCCCAAGCGTACCAATGAAGGAGATTCTGTGGATGGATTCCTTGGGTTGGTCATCGGCAGGTTATACCGCCATGTACACCGCCTGCGGAGCCTCTCTCTGTGGGATGTGTCGGATATGGTCGCCTGCATCGTAATGGAGGCTTTTTTAAACCTTTATGCGCCTCGCTTGACTAGGGTATCGGTCAAGGCAAACGAAACAACCTACGATCAATACTATGAACTCGAGAATCCCTATTTGCTTCCCTTCCTCGGTGGTAGAGCACCTTCGCTGACTCACCTTGTTGTGCATCACTTCCCAATTGAAACGTTTCGAATCAGATATAACTTGCCATTCGACGCCGGTAATCTCGCCTCGCTCACGTTGCGAACTCAAGAATGCTCGACGCTAGGTAGCTTCCTCCCGCGCTATCTCATCGAGTTCCCCACTCTTTGCGCGTTGTTACGGTCGACCCCCAACTTGGCCACTCTTGCGCTGTATGGGCCCATCGTTGAACCTGCCGACGACTCTCCGATACCTCCATCGAGGATAGACCTTCCATTGCTCAAGACCCTTGTCATCCGCCGTCGCTTTCCAGGCGTCCGGTATCACTGTGATCTCCTGAGCGTTCTCTCAATGCCTGCACTCAAGCGCCTCGACATACCATGGCACGATGACCTCACTGTCGAGCCTCCCTTCGTGGACTGCGCGGCGACGTATCTCTTTGACGAAGAGGGTCAACCCAAGTTTGCGAGCGTCAAGGCACTCTATTTGCGTGATAGCGCGGTCAGGTGGATGATGCCGACGCGAACGTTGATGAAGGCGTTTCCAAACGTGGAAAAGGTCATCCTCGGGGGAACAGACGTGGTCAACTTTGCGGCGACGCTGAGGGGGTTCGTACTGCCTCGCAAGGCGCCTATCGTCGGTAGCCACTCGGCACGTGTTGGTCGCCGGGTATACCCGGAGGGTGTGCTGGCTGAGGGTGCCTGGGAGCGGGTGCGGAGGATTGTGCTGAGGAACCCGGATATGACGCGGTGGAAGGGATGGGTACGGGGATTTTGTAAGTGGCTCGCTGCGAGTGGACATACTGCGGGAACGCTGTGTGTCGAGATTCAAGGCGGTGTCCTTTATGGCGATTCGGACCTCGATGAGTGTGAAAAGAGGGCGTTTAGACGAGGGCTTGAGAGGCTTGGGCGATATGCGTGGGTGATCGTATCGTAGACTTTCTAGGCTTACTGCGTACCATGCAGTCTAAGTCGCCACTTCAGCTGATACTAAAACGCTGATTGGACTGAATGTGTTGCCAGAAGGGGCTAGGATCGAGGATGACCTCCCTGGAAGGCACGCAGGGCAGCCCAGTGGATGGCGGACAGGACGACTACCTACCACACTGAGGCCCCCTCCCTCACCGCCACAACGTACTTGTCAAAAATGGTCAGTTGTTTCAGAAGATTACGGCGTTGCAAACGTTACTCGGCCCGCTAACATCGAAGCTAAATGCACAGCTCAGGTTAGCGGAACATGCAAAACGAGATACCTCACTCACCGGGAGTGACCTACCCTGGCCACCTTCGTCATATGAGCGCGGGGCTGAGCAAAGGAACGTTCTGCGAGAGGTCGCCCCGACTCGTCCGTATCAACCACTGCTTTCATGAGAAAATTCAACTGATTAGGTTGCTGTTGCAATAGATATAAGATGGTGTCCTTGCGAGGGGACTACTCACAGCAAAAGTATGGGGTGTACCGTTTCGAGGACTCAACTTACGGCACTCGTCCCACTCTTTGTTTTCTTTGTGGTTTTAATTCGGCGGTTCATACGGGATCGCGTCGAGAGAAAGGGATATCCTCTTCCTCCTGGACCTACTCCTCTGCCATTCTTGGGGAGTGCTTTGTCAGTCAATATGCAGGAATCTTTCAGGACGTATACAGATTGGCAGGAAAAATATGGTGAGTACGGTGGTGTGGGTAGAATTGGAGGTATGCAATCTGACACTTTGTTAGGTGACATAATGTATATTCGGCTCTTGGATATGGATGTCGTGGTTCTCAACACCCCCTCGGTCGCATCGGAGCTTCTTGAGAAGCGATCGCAGATATATTCCAATCGACCTTATATAGCGACAATCAAACCGTGAGTAGGTCTCTGTTTAAATAGCAATCGCTGGATCCCTTGTAATGTATAAAATGGTGACTCGTATTTTACTAGGTTTGGACACGAATCCGACTTTGCTTTCGCGCAGTATGGCGAACATTGGAGGTTATGCCGGCGAATATTCTATCAAACGTTCAGTGCTGATGCTGCTGTCACCTTTCATCCGATGCAACTTTGCAAAGCACGTCAACTGACCTTGAACATGATGGATGATCCAAATGGCTACGATTCTCACTATTCGACGTAAGAATATTTCGTCCAATCCATTTCTAATGATGAGCATTCTGACAACCTGCAGGTTTACTTCTTCGGTAACTATGTGCTCCGTATATGATTATGATCCAAGCCCCCGGGATGATCGGATGGTGTCGATTATCAACAATTTCCTTGATGCTTCAATCTCGGCGTTGATGCCAGAGAAGGCGGTCCTTCTTAAAGTTTTTCCTTTTTGTGAGTGTACAAGCCATTTTGAAACACCGGTTCGATTAACGTTACATGGCTAGTGCTCCAAATGCCAGATTGGCTTCCTGGATCATCAATCAAACATGGAGCGAGGATAGCCCGCGAGTATGGCGTCAAGATGGTTGAGGAGCCATACCAGTATGTTAAGAAGCGCATGGTAAGTCTTATCTCCTGCGATTGCGAACTGGGTAACTGACCCGGTAGTATTTTAGGAATTGAAAGAAGACGTCAATCCTTCGATGGTATCAGACCACATCACTCGAATGGAAAAGTTTGATAGTGCATACCGTACAAAATATGAGAAGGCTCTTAAAGACACCTCCTCAACTGCTTTCTTGGGTATGTTTCTCGAATACCTATGTCAGAGGTAAAACTAATGTTCTGTCATAGGGTCTGTAGAAACGGTATGCCATGTGTCCTGAAAGGTGAAATGCAACATTTACCATTTTCATAGACTAAGTCGCTGTTGCTGTCATTTACGCTTGCGATGGTGAAAAATCCTCGTGTTTGGAAACGCGCACAGGCAGACATCGACGCACTCATGGGGACAAGTAGGCTACCTGAATTTGACGACAGATCGTCTTTGCCATACGTCGATGCCATTTTACGGGAAATATTGAGATGGCAACCCCCCGCTCCTCTCGGTGAGTTCACGAAGTTGAGATTTTCCAAACAACACTGCTGACGATCCTCGAGGTGCTCCACACGCCACTGCGAAGAGTGATATCTATAACGGTTTCTTTATTCCCAAAGGTATTTTAGCCGTATTCATTACACGACTTGCCCTTACTTTTTTTGACAGGTGCAACTGTCTTTGGAAATATTTGGTGCGCAACGATAGTCCACTTGCCCGTCCAGAAATGTTTACAATTTTCTTAGGGCAATGTCCCGCGATGAAACTCGATATCCTAACCCAGAGATATTTATTCCCGAGAGGTTTCTAGACGCGGATGGGATGTTAACCGACAACGTCCCTGACTTCGCTTTTGGTTTTGGAAGGAGAAGGTGTCCAGGTAAGTAATATACTTCATATACCCGGTTGTTTGTGCGCGCGTGTACTTATGCACTCGTGTTCTCAAGGCCGGCACACTGCGAATTCATCCCTCTGGATTGCGATTGTGACGATGCTAGCAACATTTGACTTCAATCTCGCCAAGGATGCTGAGGGGAGAGATATCGAGTTTGAAGCTGAGTGGATAAATGGGGTGGCCCGGTGAGTTGTGTGAGCAAAACCTATCTTGGTCGTATTTCTTATCCCATTTCTAGTCATGTATCGAACTTTCCTTGTCACATCGCTCCCCGTCCACATGTGGACAGGTTATTTCTCGAACGGGCCATCGGCGAGTGAAGGATTTGATTCCGGGTAGATTCCGTCAATATCTTTGCATTCTGAGATATCAGTTGGCAGACATGCACTTGGCTTAGGATCCTTGTTAACGACTACTGCATTTATCCTAATATACCAAATAGGTGCAAATTAAAACTTTCTTCGCATAACTTCACCTTCAATTTCCTGGGTATTACTTATAACCTTCCATTATACCTTTTCTTCCAAAAGAAAACGCACATGAAGTGCAGCGAATAGCCAATTTCTTCAAACTCTAGATGACGTCAAACAAGACTTGTCACGAAAAAGAACACTTGAAGCAACGCCACCTCCGGACTCCCTCATAGCTTTAGTTGCTGCTTAGTTGCCACCAGATCGAGAACATCACTTCTTCAAACCTAGTGATCTGTTGCTCTCACTCTCCACTACTTCCATTATTTTCAGTCCTGAGGCACAAAGGCAGAACTTCAGCTGGAACAGGCGGTAACTTGTCAGGACACTGTTCCCTCAAGACAGCGAACGAGCAAGTGAAGACACCATTGAGGAGTCAAGGCCGTTAAACTACCTGGTAGGATGGTTCATCCTCCCTACCTCTCACTGCCCGCTTACTATACAGGCCCTCAGGCATGACAATCGGAGAAGCGTTTTGACGACTACATCCCAGGCTCTGCATACCTTGACGTAGAATGCGATGGCTGCAAGGTGTGTGACCATAAATTTTCCCGTTATAATAGCTCGCGGCTGCTCGCCTGCAGCTAGTGCTCTATGCTTGGTTCCGCTACGAGCCTCCAGCCGAAAGGGATAAGGTTTACTCGCTGATCAATATCATAACTACAACATCCAATGTACAGGGTGGATCTGACTATAGTCAGAAGAGCCGCTATAAAGTCATGTATTTTGAGGCTGAAGGCGCCTTGTCAAATTCTCAATCTTAGATCCCGAACATCTTCCTGTTCCCTCACCTGAGCTGCAAGGTTGCTCACCGACCTCGTGTTGCTGAGAGCGCAATGGGTACGCACAGAACACATGCGTACTACGGTGGTAGCACCTCTGGAAATGTACTTGGCTATATGCTGTCGTCCTTGTCGAGTCAGGACAGACTGGGGGTGTTTTCTAGTATTGAGAAACGAGTCTTCATATGTATGAGCGCTTGAGCTTGGGTGTTCCTTTACCATCATCTCTTGGAAATTGGTCCCTCGCCACTGACTCAGCCTGGCACGAACTTAGCGCGCACGAGAGTCCTTCTGTTCACTCTCTTGTTTGACCAGCCTTGCATACAGATTATCCCTTCAATGTTGGGTCTAGGACTAACGTCTTCTAGTTCGTTTGTACTAGACCGGAGCTGGTAGCGAACTGGTTAGCGTAAGATGTGGTGCTCAGTGCCACACCTTCCACGAATGGATGCAGGGGTGAGCGCTTGAGCGCTGATGATCGATTGCGTGGTCACACTGATACCCAGTAAACGATGGTTGAACTAGGGTATGTCCCGCTGCTACCTTTCGGAGCAGCCAATTCGATGCTTACCTTGGGCAGCCAAACGCAACACGTAGGCAGCGGCATTCAAGCTACCGACGAGGTTCAGATCGCGAGAGAATCTCTGGCATCGCTCAATCCGGGCGACGATGGATACCTCGCAAGGCTCGAAGGGCTCGCTCGCTCGCTCTCGTCTCGTTTTACTCGTGCAGGAGATCTGGCTGATCTGGATGAGGCCATCACTCGGTCGAAGCAAGTACTCGACTTGGCACCACCTGGCCTATCGCATCTAGGCGCTCTGTCCAATACGGGCCAGGTGTTACTCAAGCGGTTTAAGTTTCGCGGTGATGCTGGTGACATAACGCAAGCTGTTGGTTACTTCGAGACTGCCGTGGATTCGTGCGCACCAGAGCAGTCTTTTTACGTTCAGCTGGTGGCAAATCTTTGCAGTGGTCTTCTCAGTCGTTTTCGGAGCTATGGAAATGTGGCGGACCTCGACCACATCATCGCGAAAAGCTCGCTCGCTTTATCAGCTTCCTCTGCTGAGAGCCCCCATCGCGACGCGCTATTCAATAACTGGGCGACTGCGTTGAAGCTTCGGTTCGAGATGCTGGGAAATAGGTCTGATCTAGACACAGCGCTTGCACACTACCATGCCTGCCTTGATCTGCGCCCTCCCGGTCACCCATTGAGGCACTCCGTTTTGGGGAATCTCGCGGATGCGCTTCTCTTCAGATTCGAGGTGGACGGTCGGCAGGAGGATCTAGAGACTGCTGCCAATTATTTCACGTCTGCTTTACAGCTCCGCTCTCCTGGCCAAGATGGATTTCTATTCTATCTTATGAGTCTCGGCATTGTACACACCCGTGTTTACAATGAGTATGGGGACATAGAGAAGCTCGAGATGGCGATTGGTTGTTATCAGACAGCCATGGAATACTCTCCTGTGCCAAATCTGGACCATTCCCGCCTTCTTGACAACTATGCTTCAGCCCTTCGAACTCGTTACACCTTGTCCGGGAACGCCAATGACCTTGATCAAGCGATCCAATACCTGACTGAATCTTCCGACATTATACCCTTGACCTATTCCGGCCGGCCTACCACCCTTTTCATCCTTGCGACTACGCTCGTTGACCGGTTTAACGCAGGAAGCAACGTCGCAGACCTAGATGCTGCCATCGAGAAGCTTGCTTCTGTGCTTCAGTCGTGCGGCCCGGGCTATCATCAACGGCCTGTCATTCTTTCGCTATACGGCCACGCTCTTTCTTTACGGTTTAGGGCGAAGGGCGACATGCGAGATCTAACTCTCGCCGCTTCAATATCCAAGGAAGCGTTGACTCTTGTGTCACCAACGGCGCTGGAGTATGCGTCCACTGTCGGAAACGCAGCTGCGACGTTGCACAATTACTTCTTTTACAAATCGGGGAACACTGAGGATATCCAGTTCGTCATCGATCAATGCGATCGTGCCCTGGTTTCTATTCCACCTTCAGAGGCTACTTTCATCAACCTAAAGATCCTTCGTGCCCAGGCACTCTCTGCAAAGTCCTTGGACGGGGAGGATGTGGCAAGTCTTGATGCCGCCATAGAAGCGTTCCGTGAAATTATCGCCGTGCTCCCCGAAGGCCATGGGGAGTACGTACCGGTCCACCTGAACCTTGGCACCGCGTTGGAAATGCGCTTCCAATTGGGCTCCGACGCACATGATCAAGAGGAAGCCATCGCAGCCCTTCGCGTCGCTCAGCGTACCTGTAAACGCGGTGACACGAATTACATACAGGTGTGCATACACCTCGGCAATGTATTGCGCGAACGCTTCGATAATGATTTCGATCCTGGCGGTGCATTGGACGAAGCGATTGTCCTCTTGGCTGAAGCAGAGGATATTTTGTCCGCCACGCCGGAACACATTGATTACAAGGCGTCGTTGGTCAACTTAGGCTTAGCAGTCTTTATGCGATTCCAGGCGCAGCGGAGCAGAGAGGACTTGGACACAGCAATCGAGCACCTATCTCGTGCCTTGACGCTCTCGGGCTCGGTCGAGGAATATCTTGCTCAATTTTCCCTCGCCACGATCTTGTCTGCCCGTTACAATGAACGTATGGATCTGGATGGCTTGAAACAGTCTGTAGTGTTATTTGGTAGTGCCGCCGAAAAAATCCCACCAAAGCACCGTTTTCGGGGAACATTGTGCCGAAACTATGGTCATGCACTTATCAAGCTCTCAGAATGGCACAGTGATCCTCTCTTCCTCATTGATACCGCAATCACTTTCTATGAGCAATCTCTCAAAAGTTTTCCATCTTCACACGATGAACAGCCCCTGACATTGAGTCGCATTGCTGAAGCACGATACAAACGAGCTGAGCTGCTTTCGGATGAAAAAGGCATGCACGACGCGATCAAGCTTGTTAAAGACGTTATACAAACGCTTTCAGAGGACGACACGACATTCCACGATATCTGTCATACGGCTGCGATTCTGTCTATGACCACATGGAAGATTTTAGAATCGCATCCACCATCGTCGATGGAGGATGCATTCATGTATTTTGAAAAAGCGGCGAGCTATAGCTACCATCGCAGTTTCGAGAGCATTGCCGTCGCATTCACCTGGATATTCAATGCAGAAGCGCAAGGCCACTCGTCCGCATTGCTTGCCTATCGAACTTGCCTTGACTCCCTCAACCATCATCTGCTCTCCACTGCGTCTGTTAAAGGCCGACGGGCTGCCCTTTTGGACAAATCTTGGGTAAAACAAACTGGGACATTGGCGACAGATGCGACAGCCTGTGCTATCGGGGGAGGCGAACTAGAGCTGGCGGTAGAACTCTCAGAACAGGGCCGTGGGTTGCTGTGGTCGCAGATTGCACAGAACCGTACACCCCTCGACGCCCTGTGGTCCGCTGGCGACGTGGGGAGGGCGTTGGCCTCCGACTTTGAGCGTGTAAGCAGCCGGTTAGCACGGATCGCAGTCACCCATTCTGAGACCTCCTTGGTGACCTCACGGTTGACAAGGGAAGAAGCGACACAACGATACCGACAACTCTCTAGAGAGATGGAGGACATCGTCACACGCATCCGTCAGCAAGACGGGTTCCAGTCGTTTTTGGATCGCCCGTCGTTTCAGAACCTGCGACGCACTGCGCTTGGAGGACCTGTCATCCTCGTCAACGCCAGCCGTCTGCGGTGCGATGCCCTCATCGTGTTGCATGACGCTCCGCCGCGATTGGTCCCCCTTCCTAACACGACGCTCGAGGACCTGATAACGCTTTCCGAAAACCTGTATCATATGTTGAAGGTGACATCGCACGTCGGCGAGGGAACAATACGCGAGAGACAGCTCGCGGGTTTTTTACGCACTCTATGGGACATCATTGTTGGTCCAATTGTCGACGAGCTGTCCAAGTTCTTGCCGCGCGGTGCGCGAATCTGGTGGTGTCCCACTTCAAAACTGACGTCGCTCCCGCTGCACGCCGCGGGGCCATACCGCAAAGGCGCGTTGAACCTGGCCAATATGTATGTTTCGTCGTACACGCCGACACTGGCAGCCCTGATCCGTGCGCGCGACCGACCCTCGCCCAGGTTTGCGAGGACACCACCCGCTTTTGTTGCCATCAGCCAGGCCAAACCGTCTTCCTCCACCGGTCCAGAGCTCCAATCTGTCGATGCAGAGCTTACCCTCGTTCAATCCCTCGTGCCACTTTCAATGCCATTTTCAGTGCTCTCGAGCGACGCGAGCACGGGTGACGCAGCCCTCTCTGCACTTAGCACGCACGGGTGGGCGCATCTTGCGTGCCATGGACGTCCCAACGTCGAACAACCATTTGATTCTTCGTTCGCACTCAGAGATCGTGCGGTGACGATACTCGACATAATTGGGGAACGTCCTGTCCACGACACCGGTGCTGGTGGCGACGTTAACACGAACGTCCCCGAATTCGCCTTTCTCTCGGCGTGCCATACAGCCGTCGGAGATCGGGACGCGCCAGACGAGATCATCCACCTCGCTGCTGCGATGCAATTTGCGGGCTTTCGGAGTGTGATTGGAACGATGTGGGCAGTGGACGATGAAATGGCGAGGGAGATGGTCAAGGCGTTTTACACACACCTATTTTCGATCTTAGGCGGGAATGCTTCACAGGGCCAAGAGTGGGATTGTACGGAGGCGGCGCGGGCATTGAACAGGGCAGCCAAGTCTGTCAACAAGGAAATTGTCTCAATTGATCAGCGGATCGTGTTTATTCACATTGGTGCCTAGGGTGATGGTACACGTTGTAGGTCGGAAGGAGTGATGAAGAGTATGTACCTTGGACAGACAAAGAATGCGAGTGCCACTTGGATATTGATCTTGATCCGAGTTCATAATGCGGCTCCTTAATGTCTAGAGGAGAGACATGTTGCTATTGGGGAACGGTGCCTCGTAGTAGAAGGGCGGTGCAGTCGGTGGCAGACTGGAAAGATCTAACTATCGCAGTTTAAAAAGTACTCGGATGCCGGAGGAACGGTTTCGGGGAGATATAACGTTCCTGGCAATGGGTATATGCTGGGATAGACTACCGGTTGTTCCATGTCGAATGGGTCGCTAGAAGCCCTCAAGATTCGGGGAGATCAGGATGCGCCTTTCCAAGTGGTATGAGTAAACCAGACATAGTGGAAGGAGGCGTTGAATTCTTCTCGGACAAAAAGTCCTAGTCAGAGGCGGAATTCTGTAGCCACATTGTTTGGAGCTCTGTCGACAACCAATTGTTAAACAGTTCCGCCCGTGCGTCAAAGTGCCCTCCGAGAACTAGGAGCTTTCATAAGCCGTACTCCGGAACAAGGCAACACTGGCGCTCTGACCGTCATGGAGATTCTTTCGCAGATAGATAACAAGCCCAAATCAGATATTTAGATCTGCCAATTCCCTGGAAAGTATGGACCTTCCAAATAGATATGAGATGTCGAACGTGAACGAAAACAGTTCACTCGCCTTGTACTGACCGAACATATGCTATGTCTGCCCACCGAATTCTCCCTAGCGGCGGAGAAGGAAATAAGAAGAGAAATGGCACCTACATTGGACGTAACACGAAATTAATGCCAGCTTCCTTGTTGATCGGCCCCGCAAGCCCGATCATCGCTAAGATTGACAAGGTATGAAACTGGCTGCGCAGCCCACACACTGACGCCAGATACCAAGTGGGATTGTAAACGTTGTTCCAGACATATACACAAATTCCATCTGCAAAGGGCAGTATATATTGATGGGCACCAGTAAAAGTTAAACATCCAGGTCAGAAAACACCTGATAATGCTTAGTCCTGGCAGAGGTAACTGAACCAAGTGGCACACCTGGATCCCAGTCACGATTTGACAGTGACGGCGGCAAGTTTTAAGATATGCTATTCAGCCCGCCTATTTGAAGGGACGACGGATGAAAGGATCAGCCATACAACACAGAAACGATCCAACTGACCTTGTCTCGTCAACAAATGTAGACACGGCCATAAATCCGGGACATTCGGTAGGCGCTGGAGGGGGTGCAATGACAGTAGCGGAAGGAGGCGGCGAGAGAAGAGGGGGAGAAACATGACGGCCTGCCACGGATCCCTTCATCTGGTTTCGTTCCACTGTCCTGCCCACATTTCAGCCTTGTTGGAGATTCTACGCCATTTCACATTGCTACAGAGCTTCAGGTAGTCACGGCAATGGTCCACAATTTCCAGTGATGATGAAGGCACCCATCATCGCCATATGTAGGTGAGAGAACTCCGAGCCAACTTGATGCCAGTGACCATTGCGCATATTAGGTGAGGCGACACGGCCGGAAATTTGAAGCGAGTTGAGAAAGTTGGGGCTTGACTCATTCGCTGACTCTCAGATTCGTATTCGACGTCGACCGTGTATGTATTCAAGTTCCTTTTCACCGATGCCTCCGAACCAAGTCCGGCCCAAAATGCTTACTCGCATGCATGTCGTAAACTCTTATTTTTTTCGGCTTGTGCGTATTCCGACAAGGAAATTACTAGCCCCGCGCAACGAGCCAGTACTAACTCACTCATGGCCAAAAAATGATCCGGTGCGATCCATTCGGACGTATGAGTATGACTACTGACGCAAGTCCGACCGTCCTTGGCAGCCTGACACGATTGCAGGACAGTGTCACCTTGGCGCGCGCTCAGGAATGTTGTGGTTGGTTTTCGGCAGGACCCTACACGACTGCATTTTTCCAAGTGAACACAAGCTTGAACGTTTGCCCATTCAAGTCACCCAACGACCACGACGTCAAACGACATGACAGAACGATGCTGACTTGGATCGACCCGTGTAAACACAGCAAGCTTTTCTTTTTTCTTTTTAGACAGGGCAGCTATGCGCTACGAATTGACATTCCGCATGCCTGTCAACGCGCCCATGGCATGCGTGTCCGTCGAATGTGGTCGTAAGTGTACGACCATACCAAGTAGCTTCTAGTGCGTCCCCCTCGGACTCAGACTTGGACCGATCGCACGGCACATTGTCATGACATAACCAAGCTTATTGTCCTTGCTTGGCATGCATGAGGAAGCCATGCGTGACGGGGACGGATGCGGACAAATGGCTCTATTCCGGTGACAGAATGCCGTGCTTATGCTTGTGTTTATTCCGTGCTGACGCCTATGGCAGGTAACCCCTTGGTTGAAAATACGATCCGATGCGTTGGAATCGTACGAGTATGACTACGCTGAATGACCTGCTGGGACTCGAAACGAAGCGCGACCGCGTCATACTGACCATGGTACATTGGAGGTGACGCAATAGTGCTTATTATCTTTCAAGTTATGCTCATGCTTGTACACTCGTGCAAAGAAGCCCCGAGCGATGGGTTCGCTCCTTCCACCGCCCGGAAAACGGACGCGATCCTCGGTGGTCATACGCAATGACCTACTCGCTTTGATATGGGCACCTGACCATGTCCGAGCATGACAATAGCACCATCGCACGGTGGGTCATCTCAGTATCGCACATTGTTGTGACATAACACTGCTTATTCTAGTTCTCGTTCTAGTGCTTACGCACAGGTCCGAACAAGTCCCAAACCACAAGGCCCATCCCGCGCAAATGGAAAAAATGCTCAAGTCTGGTGCGATTCGATACAGTCAAACGACGATGGTCATGCCATAGGACCTGCGTCGCACCGTCTTGTCATCTCAACCATGACACAAAGTGGTGACAAAACAATGGCTATTCCAACTCTTGCGTTTATTCGTGGCTCAAGGTGACCCTACGCGATCGGCTCGCCCTCTCTCCTTCATCACCCAGCAGACATTCCGATGCGATCCAATCGTACGAGGATGACCATAGCAGATGACCCATGCGCTCGTTCCCCGTTCAAACGGAGACGATGCTTCAAGTCCGATGAGACTCCATACTGCCGAATGAGCATGAGCATATCATATGACCTCGCTCACAACCCGGAGGCCCATACGGCTACCTCGCACCGTCTCGTCATCTCAACCACGATACAAAGTGACGACAGAGCGATGGTTATCCTGATCCTTGCGCGCATTCGTGACGCGAGAGGACGCCACGCGAGGGGCCCGCGTCCTCTCAGTCACCACCCAAAATGTCCGATGCGATCCAATCGTGCGAGGGTGACCATATCCTACGATCGTAGGATGACCGCCTGCACGGATCACATTCTGAGAGGACCGCGTGCCGATCTGCAACGTGCTCCCCAACGTTTTGTACCCAAGTCCAAGCATCCCAGGAAAACCGCGGCATGTCAACAAGAAGCGGATGCCCATGCTCGCTCACAACTATATCTAGACCCACAGGCTCGCACGACCGTCCCGTCCATGTCTCCGGTCGTGCAAGCACGATCCCAGACGCACACCCGTGAACGGGGCATAGATCGTACGTCGCAGATCTCAAACGCCTGCGTGTCCACGCGATCAGGTTGGTGTTTTCGCAACACGCGTGACGCGACTTTTACTCGGCGTTACCGTCCTCTTCCTCAGGGACTGTCCGTGTGCGCGTGCATCGCCAGGAAGCCTACGCCCGCAGTCATACGCGGATGCGATCGCACTTGTACCCCAAACACCCTGATCGATATACACCCCGGTGATGATCGTATACTAAAAGTACACATGTAGATCAGAAAGATGGCATGGAAAGAAATGCGATCGTGCCAACCCCTCGTCCCCTCCCTCTATCCAATCCCGTGTTTTTCCATTCCATTTTTTTTTTATAAATCCTATCGCTACATGGAAAAAAGTCTTTCTACCCAGCCATAAAAAGGCGTGCAGGTAAACAGAAAAGGACGGGACCCAAAAGGTAGAAAGAAAGAAAGAAGAGGACCGAAGACGAAGAGAGACGAGCATTAATTTCCAAAAAGAAAAAAAAGGTATGTTATATCCGAAACATGATATCGCTCACCAGGAGGGTAAAAAAATTCAACACAAAAGCAAGCATGGTCAGAGCAAGACAAGACAAGCGCGTGTGTGTGTGTGTGTGTGCTACAGAGAGCGAGAAATAATAGCTCTATAAATACGGATCATCCCAACGCAAAGCGAAGCGTGCTCGAGCTGCTGTCGTCCACCTGCTCCGGCGTCCGGGTGTGTGCGAGAGGCAAGTCGAGTCCACCCGTTGTGCCAAGGCCAAGCTCGTACCATGTCGGTCCGTGTGGTGCCACGGCCGTACCGTCCCCCTCGAGCATCGAAAACAGAAAAGACGTCCATTCGCCGTTGGTATGCGGGGATTGAGGTGGTATAGGTGGATCGACGGACATGGGGATGATGTCTGCGTCTGGGCTCGACCGTTGGGGGACGTGCGAGAGGTAGAGAGGTGGTCCTATGCCATTTGACGCAAAACGACCCGAGCCACTCCACTCGATCAACCGCCGTCGATCTGGTGGGGTGCCACGACCCATGAACGCACGGGGTGGTTCAGATAGTAAGGGGACATGCAAGGACGACAGAGGGGGAAGACTAGGCGGGGTCAGTGGAGGGAGTGGAGGGAGTGGAGGGTGAGAATGAGAAACAGGCGACAACGGACGGGGTGGGTCTGGCGGTGGTAGACGTGGCGGGGCCAGTGGCTCTGTACTGATGGTCGTCTTTGCGGGTGATCTCGACTCGTCTACCTGCATCGGTTCTGGTATTGGAGGCGCGTTGATCTGTTGCTTGCAAGTATCCACAACGACCTGCACAGCATCAAGGGTAACCTCGCCTTCGCGCACAGCCTCGACGTCCGCAGCATCGTCCTCATCGTCGTAGTCGTCTTCATCTTCGTCATCCATGTCGACATCTGCATCTGGCCAATCGGGATCGTCGATGGGCCAAGCGACCTCGTGGTCGTCCGGCTCGTCGTCTACTGGAAAAGGCTTGCGTGATCGAGAAGATGAACCCCACGAGGTGGATGAATAGGTATAGCTAGCCGGGGTATATAGACGGAACTTGGTGTGTGATGTGGATGGGGAGGAGGAAGAAGGGGAATGCGAGCGAGCTTCCGATTTGACAAGAGCTTTGATATAATCGATGCCATAGCGGCGCAATCTGGAGATGAGAGATGAAATGAAGACAGGTAAAAAAGAGGACGGAGATGTACGCACAAACAATCTACGCGCTCTTGACAAGCAAGTTTCCATATATTGATCTCTCTGTCGCGGACAAAGAGAGGTGGGGGTACATAAAGTGGTGGTTGTGGAAATGAGTGAAATTGGTCCTGTAGCTCTAAGGGTTGTAGCTGGGGCGGTGGCGGGGGCTGACATGGCGGGGGTAACTGCACGGGGAGGTCGTGGTGGTGGAAGCCATCAAAGGGTATGAGTGAGTCGAGGGAGGGGTCTAGTGGTGGAGGAGGGAACTGATCTGGGGGAGGATGTGGTGGTAGATTCAGGTTTGGGGGCGGTGACGGGGGCAGGGACGGTCGGTCGTGTCCGGGGAGTGAGGGCGAAGACTCGGGTGAGGGGGTGAGGGGGGTGAGGGGGGTGAGGGGGGTAAGTGGCTCTGGTGAGGTAGCGGGGGAGGGGTCTTTTATCGGTACAAGTGGCTAGAGAGGTGTGAGCGGTGTAGAAGAAAGAAAGAGAGAGAGAGAGAGAACGGACAGGGGGAATCTTGCGACGCTTCTTTGGTGGGGGTTGGATGTGGATGTGACGCTGTCGCTTGAGGGCGCGGAGTGCGCGTGGCGTGAGCTCATTCTCGTTTTCTGAGTCGTCGTCGATGTGTAGTTTTGTCCGTCTCAAGGTGAGTCTGGTCGAGCGTCGGAGCGGACAGACGAGGGATGTTACAGCCGCTGCAGCCATACGACGACGGTGTGAAGCCTCTCCCTCGCCTGGCTGATCTCATTCATCTTTGCAAAAATAAATATTATCATTATTTAAATATTAGGTAATTCAACAAACGCACAGACCAGTCACATGACACGCGACGCGTCGTGGATGCATCTGTCTGCGCGACACTGGACTGTCTGCTCAAGGCCTTGCCCGTTCATTTGTGTTTTGTTGACCACCTCACGCGTATTGGTTATCTGATATCGAACCTTCAAGTTCGGCTACTTTCTGATGTCACTCGGCCCGACTGCCACAGGAACCCATGTCTGCGCGATGACTACTCTCCATTCATTCCGACAGGGTTTGGATCATCACCTCCTGATGCATTCACCCATAGCTTTACCTTAATATCATACCATGTAGCGTTTTTGTTCGGCTGGTAGCAGCGAGTCATTCCGAGGGTTTAGCACGACCGGCGATCCACTGGGCGGCCTCTCAATTCTTGCCCAGTTAAGTCCTTTTTCTTCTACTGTCCCATGGTTGGTGTCAGTTATGTGGGTATTTCCCACTGCAATCTCACTCACCCCTAGTATCACCAAGGTTCTCATCCGTTCTTGGCACCACCGTTCGTGTCCGTCCCCATCTTGTCTCACGACAGCGTTGAGATGAGCACATGAACGTTGCTATTCCCCACCACGCGCAGTGCAGTTGCCCTCGCTCGCCATCCCATGCGAAGCTAGGGCAGATGAACGCAACATGACACCATCACGACCAATCCATCCCCTTGTGTGCCTCGCGTTCACCTTGCTCATCGACCCACCTCACACGCAGATCCTACCTGTTCACTGCCGTCATGGGTAACGCCCCTTCGCTCGCCTGTGCCTCGTTTGCTCCCCCTCTTCGCTTGTGGGTTGTTACCTGTCCATGTATATCTGTGAATCGAACCGCGTGAATGTCATTTGGCCCTACAGCGTGTGCTCGCTTGCCACCACTTCGCCAAAATTTACGACCTGGTGTTACAAAACCCGTTTCGTCAAGTGTTATCCAATCCAATTTAGAAAAATAGACATTATTATGTCGGGTATCACACATATTACTTCACTCAGCAATCAACGCACGGACCAATCACATGACTCGTGAACAAGGGCTGTGCCTGTCCTGTTCCCCCCATAAATCCCATTCCGACACTCAGACACTGTTTTACCTTGCCTAACCATGCATCTCCCGCTCTTGTTGCTCCTCTCCGCTGCCTCATGCGTTTTTTCGCTCGCCATTCCGAATGCAAGTCTTCTTGTTTTCGCATCTTCCTTTTCTAATCTATTTTTCCAGCTCGTTCCCAGGGCACTAATCTCAAAGGTACGTGCGACGGTCTCGAGCTGTATCGTCTCCTGACCGTATCACCACACAGCCCGTGCCTGATTCATCCACGAATCCTGGTCGCTATTTAATATCGATTCTGCTTACCATTTAACCAACTCGTCATCCTTTTTAGCACCCTACCATTGATGTTGGTCCAATGCCGGCCGATCACCCACGTGATGCTATACCCCTGCTCGGCTGTTGTACCTGGGAATTGCCCCTGGAGGGCTCATTAAACCCATTTGGTATCGTTCTTTGCACCCATAAATTCCAAGCCTTCGACGGTGTCATTCCCCATCCCTCGACTTTGCCATGCGCCTCACAATCTTCTTCATCCTCTCTGCCGCTTCATGTGTCTTTGGCCTTGCTGTCCCAAATGTGCGTTCTCCCCTCGTTCTTGTCTTGCTCCGCTCATCCTCTCCCCAGGTCTTACCGAGAGCACCAGTTGACGGGGTACTTGGCTTTTCCTTACCTACATCTTACCTTGACCAACAACATCATACAGCCCGTAGCAGATAGTTCTGGTACCAGCAATAGTGGTGGTGGCAGTGATCTATAAACGACCATTGGTTCGTGTTCTGCCATTCACACGCACGCTCGTCTTACCCACCTGACTAGATTCCTCTGATCCACGAAAAATACGAGTCCACTGGGTGTTGCAGTAGGGTATTACGACAGATGTTATTTTTACTTGTTGGCCGTCTCCACTCGTTTCCACCCCCGCCCTTGTTATCATACAGAAGAACCTATTCTATGTTTATTTCCGTGTAGCGTTTCGGTTCGCAATAAATCTTCTCGGCGTTGACGCTTCGGTCTCGTCCCACCGCCGTGTTCCACTAGAAGCAGGCACAAGGTCCAATCACCCGTGCCTTTGGTGATGCACAGCTTAGCGTAGCCATTACATAACCACCACATTGCCCTCCTGCTCATGTCCATGTCTGGACACAACCACCATCCAAGCATTCATTCTTCCCAAGCAGACGTCTGGTATCTCAAAGAGATCTTGTTTAGCCAAGGGAACACCCAAAGACCCGTGAAAATCATCACACAGAATTTCAACGGGTCGGTACATTCCAGCCCGTTGCAACGTGGCACTCATCCGTTTGCAGGCCATGCTCCTTCATTGCCATTTGTGCGCCTCGAGTTCCCTGCGCTATCACTGATTGACATCGCCGCAGGCAATATTCTCGTCCTTCGCGGCCAGATCGAGATCTTGCCCATTGACCGTACCACCGTCTCGTACGAATTCCTTTCCCAGCTCGTCGGGGAGTACCTCTTGACAAACTGTCCCGACATGGACATCTCCGCAGCGCTCTCCATCATGCCCTCCACCACCAGTCAGTTCTCTTCCGTCCCTTGCCATCCCTCTCTCATCTCGCTCGCGGCCCTGCGCCGTTCATTTCCGCCCGCGAACAGAAGGTCTCGACCTCAACCCCCAATTCACGAGCGTCACCGCATTTTCACCTCACGCGGGTGAACTCGACCTCTTCGCGCGTGCCGGCATTCAGCTCGTACACGGTTGGGTCGTCGACCCCGAAAGCCCCGAAGCTGAGGTCATGACGCTCATACGCGACTACGACAGCGCCGTCAATCTGATCGCAGACGCCGACCATCTCACCAGGGGCAACCTCCTCGGCCACACACACGACGCGCCAAGCTCGAGCGCGCATACTGGGACCTACACCCCCGACCAGCAACTCAGGATCGAACAGGGTTCGTCCCCCCCTCTTGGTCTCCTATCGCTGACACACGCCTTTTTGCCGGGCAGCGATCGTGGCGCAGCAGTTTCTGGACGCGACCAAGTCTCAGTTGACGTATCATGGGTTGTTCCAGCTCGCGGCGACGCTCGAACCTGATTCGCTCGTCGCGCTCTTTCGCAACGCCCATCTTTCGGTGGTGTACAAGTGTGCGGACCCTGAGGCGAGCCAAGACGCGAACTCGTCGCGCCCGGCGAGCGCGCTGTATGCACTCGTCACCGATGACGTCTTTTTGCATGAACCGAGTATCGTCTGGGAACGGTTGGATGATATTGATGGGGGAAGCACGTTTGTGGATTCGGAATTTAGGCTGGCGGTCCCCATGGGTGGGGATGTGGCTGGGCAAGTCGTCCTCGAGGACAATTCCGCCGAGTGCGTTGTTCTTTTTTTTTTTTTTTTTGGTTCTGTCAGGGTGACCGACACCCCTGACAGTCGCGAGTTGGCGAGACAGTTGCAGGTAGAGGAGGACGAGCGGGCGAGAGAGGCGTATCAGCGGCAACACGACCGACGGCGCACCGAAACAGAGGCAGCGAGGGACGAGGCCAATACACACAAGGAACGACGGCGGCGGCTGCCGCTGGCCAAGAAACTCAAGCACTGTGTGGTCATGTGAATGACGGAGCCCGGTGTTTTTTTTTTGGGTTTGGCCGCATACCTCCCCGCGATCCTGTTTTTGCGTAAATTGCAGTTCATTTCCATGAAAGAAGGGGGGAGGTGTTGTTGCAAGGGGGACGCGGCATCGCTCCACGTCCACTTTAATGGCGTCGCGTATCTAGGCATCCAGCCTAGAAGGCGTCGTGTGTGTACTTGCATACGATTCATTTCATTTCCCATTCAAAAAAACGTATTGTTGAGAGGCGATCGAGAGCGATGATCTTGCGATTGTGAATTTGATCGACCTGAATCAAAAAGGCCTATCAACAACGACCCGGACAAGTGTACCATGTGCTTCAGGGACGTGCCCTAGATATACACACGAAATGTGATATCTGATGCGATATGAATTGCGCCGCAAAAATGCGTTGCATTCATACCTGGCAATACTATCTCATACCGCCTTCTTATCCGTCCTGTCTCCCAGACGGACATCGCCGAGATCTACAACAGCGGTTCGAGGGAGCGGTGATCGTCTGAGTTCCTCCTCCTTGTCCTGTTTATAGATGCCGTGTGGCCCGTCGGGAAATGATCCCGTGATACCAAGCAACGTTCTCGGGAGCCGGGTCAACATGAACGTGGGGGTGGTGGCGACACCAACGGCCTCGTCGTCCAATCACTGTGTCGGTGCAGAGACGCTCGGCCAAGCGCGTACGGCGGTGAGCATGGCGATGATAACGGGGACACGACCCAATCACGGCCTTCCGGTGTCCATCCAGATGTGATTGGCTGAGCGTGTGTAGCGCTGTCATTGGGTGCTGTGGTACACAGGTATGGGTTGATAGATGATACATATACTTATGCCAGGAGCATCAGATGGGTGTTATCCGACCCTGCTGCGTCTGGGATCTGTGCATGTCGCACGTCGGTATTTCAACAAAAGGATGATGTCTTTGCCACTGCCAGAGGTCAGTTCTCTTCAAGAGACCGGTTCGAAATACAGTACCTCTGACGGTGCCATACCGTGAAGCGCGTTCGGAGATCGCGACGGACACTTGCATTGGAGAGGTTGAACGCGTTGAGTTTCAACCTTTCTCGGTTTACTCGGTTCGGATCCGAAACACGACTGTGAAACCCCAGTCAACCCTTACTGCTGCTTATCATAGGGCCTTCCAGTTCATGACCTCTTCTCGGTATTGACCAAAACTCATCTCGATTGCTCCGCACCAAACGCACGGTGAATAGGTTAATAGCACCGCCCAGCGCGGCGAATATGGCAGGCCAGCTCAGTACCTTGTCGTCAGCAAGCTCGTCGCCTTTCATGTTGCAACAATAAACACCAATCAGTCGTTACCCGGTTTCACGCAGCCCTTCATCCTCTCGTTCATCTACAACCCGCGAACGCATCCGGTCATTTGGGCAAACGGCGGATACCGCCATTCAGCCACCGCGTCTGTTGCAACCACCTGCTGGCAACCACGATTGCCTGCGCGTCTATGGCGTGCCTATCCCAACATCGTGGACGAAGGAACAGACGGCGAAGAGGACCCGGTCCACTTTACGTCTGTCGATCCATCCGAGGACACCCATGTATTCTATATCAAACCGAAGCTCAACGCGACCGACTACACTGTCTGGTCCATGACGTGCGCTCTACACCGTCTCGCTGGCGATAACGGAGGAGCTGGTTCAAGCACTCGGGCGCCTCCCTACGGCAGCAGAAATCTGGGCGACGACGACGAGCTGGCGCATGACGACGCTCTACGCCACCACGCACCTTTTGCGCAACACGAAGGCCTGGCGTCGCGACCTGGATGATGTGCTGTTTGCGCGTTTGTTGCGTCTGTCTATGCCCGTCGAGCTGGGAGTGCGCTTTTGTGGGCTTACTGGCGCGTTTCACATCACCTCAGGTCGAACGATGTATTTGGGACGAGTACAAAGTGCGCATGTCCCATCTGCGATTCAGAAAGAAAGGTCGTCATGTGTGACAATGGCAAGGTACCAGGTCAAGGGCTGTCATGCACCCGGAGGTACTATGCACGGCAGGCTCGCAAATCACTACGCTAGTGCAGAAAAGCTGCGTTGAGGCTACTCTGGGTGAAGGGCTCGATTTGAAAGCAATCGTTGTTTACATCCACTGTCTAGTGTCGTTCTCAAGGCCAGGAAATGGACTTTGGTTTCACTTGTCAGAATGGTGGCGTTGCAGTGACGTTTGTCTCGGAGCCTAGCCGGTTTGCATGAGGTGAACCTTTTGACAACTCTTCCCTGTGCCCGTCTACTTGCTCTGACAGGAGAAACGGTGTTGCTTACGGCGATTCACACTCTTATCACGCCTATCCTCTCCGCCCTCAATCTGACACCGTACCGAGGAAGGGATGTCGCTATCCCTCGGCGGTGATCGACACCTACGTTTCTTGTGTTCATAACGTTGCCTCGTGCTCTACAAGATTTGGGGTTGCGTTTCACACCGGCCCGTACTCCCGTGGCGCTAGGGCCTCGTGTCCTGCACCTCGGATGATTTGACGGGTTGACATTTCCACCCCGGGGCCCGAAAAACCACATGGCGCACAGGTCATGGCAGCACAGTGACAGCTGACACCGGGCGTGTCGAGCTGCTCTGCAGAGAGAAACCCCGGACGCATCACGTTCAGGGTCAGATACGACATGTCAGCACCCACTCCGATAATGACACATACTTGTCTCCAAATGCGCGTCATGGACGATCACCAGCCCGCGCAGCATGTCTGTCAAGTTGGACATATCTGCATCCTGCTGAGAATGTCCACCGTCCTTGCGCATTCCTCTTATCCGTGGATACTGCGGGTGGGATAATGGGATCTGCGGCAGGCTGACCCCTGGGCCCTAGTTTGGGCCATGGACGACAGGCTCGATGCTCACTACAGGATAGTGACCCGTTGCATCCATGAAGCTGCAACAAAGAGTCATACGGTGGCTTCTCATCATGGTCCAGCGCGAAACTGCCTTGGTATAACCAGTGGGTATCAAGCCTTGGGCTATATGTTATCGACCATCGGTCGCGCCTCCGCATTTTAGGAGAGAGCATAGGCGATCCGAGGCACGTGTCCCGCCTCGGTCATGCTCTACACCGATGGACATCCATAACACAAAACCGAGCCAAATCAGGCACTTGGGTGATAATGTGATTGATATCTTTGATAGTGGTAGCACAATGGCCGAGCAACCCCGCGTGCAAAAGCCATTGAACTGGATCATTGTGCAAAGGACTCATCTGCGTTTCCAGTGCCAGGTTTACGTCCGAGATCCTGGGAACCACGCCTCCATGGAACCATGATACGCCTTACCCCCTCGTTATCTACGGCGGTTGATGGGATCCCTTTAGTGACGCTGACTCACAGCACGGTGATGGTGTGTCACAATCATGATCATCGCAGCAATTCCCCCGGCGATGGCATCTCGTCGCGCGCGATGGATGATCCGCAGCGCACCTTGATCGCCGCGTCAGATAAGCCGAGGCGCTGTCTGGGAGCTCCGCTTGCCATATCCCCATCCCATGCTGTCTCTCCGATATCAATCCGATCCTCGTCGTCGAACATGGTGTCACAGGGCAACCCTATGGCCAAATCGCAAGCCAGGTTCTCCTCGCGCTGCATGTTTCCATGATACCAGCGCCACACGGACGACTGTCGCCCATCATCGACGCCCTCGTGACGATGATGTCGATGATGCTATCAGCGCGCACGTACATCCGACGACGGCCTCTTTCGCGCTCGATCGATGACCCCGGGCGGGATCCATCATCACCAAGTAGGGTCCCGCTCACCATCCGCTGCCAGTTCCGTCCATTCCTCCGGTATTGATCCGATCCTCATACGGGATGCCGTGCCTTGCCACGTCCGTGGTGTGCTGTACGATCGTACCTCGTGTTTGTATTTTACCGTACCGTATCGTGGATGTGCGACCCTGCCTCTCCGCTGGCTCCAATGAGCGTCATCTCGAAGCACGATCACGCGCAGGACTATGACGTGCACAAGGGGACCTCGGCGATATGTGTGACTAGAAGCCCAAAGGTGACCCGGAGTAAAGGTGGAGACGATCGCGTCTTCCTTTGCATCGTCGATCTCAGATGGGGTCCGAGGGGAGCTTGTCTCATCCATGCGACTGCGCATGCAATGAGGGCTTGAGCCTTGGAGGTCAAAATAGTTGTCGTCAGCAAGAAAAAAGCAACTGGCCAGCATGGGGGTCGAACCCAGGACCTTCGCGTTATTAGCACGACGCTCTAACCAACTGAGCTAGCCGGCCGTGGTGTTGTACTCATACCGAAGGATAATAGTGTGATCTCTCTGTAGGATGCCGTTGGAATCAAGGGTCCTTGGAGCTTTGTCGGCCACGAGGTGGACCATAATCCCAGGATGTTGGCGGGTGGACCTTCTAGGGAGAAAGTTGAAGGCGCACGAATGACGCCATCGTGCTCAGTCAGCTTCTCACAATCAGATAAGCAACCCTGTGAGAAAGGCGTTTGTCGATCGTTTCTTCGCTCGTGCTGCTCAGTGCCAAAACCTACACTCGTCTTTTGTTGACATTGATTGCCAATTTCTTCTCTTGCACATTACTCACGTCATGTCCGAGTTGGCCAATCTTTACGAAGTGACATCTACCGAGCAATTCCAGGGATTACTCTCCGCTGATCTGAACCGGCTCTCTCTGATTAGTTTCTGGGCACCATGGGCAGAACCGTGCAAGCAGATGAACGAGGTCGTCCATGAGCTCGCCAAGAAGTATCCTAAGCTGTTGGTCCTGAAAGTACGGTACCCTGTGGTCGCTTCCGGTTTTCTCCCGACTGATATGACGTTTCTCTCCCTCGGCTGATACAACGCGGATCAGGTGGAGGCGGAAGAACAGGTGGATATCTCAGACTCGTTTAGCATCGAGGCGGTTCCGACGGTCATCGTTCTCAGGGTACGTTTTTTTTTTTTTGAGGCGGCCTCGTTTGCATGTCAACGTCACCACTGCCTGACGCTCATCCGAACGCAAGGGCCACACGTTACTCGATGAGTTTAAAGGTACGGATGCAGAAAATGTGGTCAAGTCGGTCGCGAAACATCTCGGAACGGTACCCGCTGTGGATGGTCAAGCTGAGAAGCGCCAAGAGACAGAGGGGGAGCTCGTAGAGCGCATGCGTGGTATCATGAAACAGAGCAAGGTCGTTTTATTCATGAAAGGGGTACCCGACGGCCCTCGTTGTGGCTTCTCGAGAAAGGCGGTGGGCCTGTTGCGCGACAAGGGTGTAGAATTTACGCACTTTGACATACTGGAGGACGAGGCGGTTAGACAAGGTGACGCGACGTGTTCGTCTCTGGCTTTTCGGTCCGCTCATTTCATTGTGGCAGGGCTGAAGAAGCTAAACAATTGGCCGACTTACCCGCAGTTCATCGTGAACGGTGAACTTGTTGGGGGGTTAGATGTGGTTCAAGAGATGGAGGATGACGAATTCGCAGATGCGTTTGGGACGGCGTAAAGGCGACGGAAATGCTAAGAAGATGAAGCGAAGGTTATGTGGCGTTGAAGAAGGAGATTGACAATCGATGTGTATGTTTTGCGACATGCTTTATACACGTGCAGACAGTAGAAAGAGGTTCCTATGCGCCGAGTCCCTGATCGTTGGCTGATACGGTGGCCGACCAGGATACGTCATGTTATCTTATGACGTCATGTTAAATGAATGTGTGTGTGTAAATAGTAATCAACTAGGACCAACAATTACATAATCTGTGGTTCTCCATTTCCCCCCCGGGGTCAAGTGACGTATTTATATTCGCGGGTGTCTACTGGGTTTCCTTTGGTGTTTCCTTTCGCCGTGTGTGTGTGTGCCATGTCTCCCAACACGTCTTGCCTCTCCTGTCGCGTGCTCCTCATCATAGACGTCCAAAAGAACTTCCTTAGAGACCCCAAGGACGGTGGGGTGCCCGCTGCTGACACTGTGCGTCGGAACATCCAGAGCATCCTCGCCAAAGCCCGCGCACAGAACCCTCCCCCTCGCATCATACACGTCCGCAATAATGGCGAAGTTGGTGAGGCGGACGAACCAAATACCCCTGGTTGGCACCTGTTCTTCCCACCTCTCCCGAACGAGCCCGTCGTGGACAAGAAGAAAAACAATGCGTTTGAGGGGACCAAGCTTGGGGATTTAATCCCGAGAACAGCCGAGGTCATCGTCGTCGGCATGCAGAGCGATTACTGCGTCCGGGCGACCTGCAGCGCTGCTTTGCATAGAGGGAACGTCGTGATCTTGATAAGAGGCGCCCATGCTACCCTTGACCGCAACGAGATTTGGAATGGTGGTTCCATTACCGCGGCTCATGTCGTCCAGTCCGATATAGAGGATGAGCTTGAGGAGGCGGGGGTGCTCGTCTTGGGCATGGAGATCCTTCCTGATCTCTTTGACCGTCGGTAGTAGCCATTTCACGGGCTGCATTGGCGCCTGGGTGTATTCCTCACCACATATATTTATGGTAAGTGGCTGGCACAATCTGGCGTTCGATCATCTTGCTGATGATGAGTATGGTAATATAGGTTGCGGATGATTGACGCATCATCATAGAGGACCGCTGGTGGATCTCTTCTTGGAAGATCACGGGCTTGTTCACTGGTGGTATATTGTCTCTTCTATTATAACCGTATGGCTGGTGATTCATTACCCACATGATGTTTACTTCTTGATCTTCTGCTGTGTTATCAATTTGAATTTCCTTAACGTTGGTGGTTTGTTTGTTTCTGGGGCCTTTGGTAAACAACCTCAAAGCACGTGACTGGGCCAACCTGTAACTTTTTTTAATTACCATGAACCCTAAAGACATCGTAGACCCCTACAAGCCAATCACAGATGCAAAGGTCTACATGGATGCTTAATCTTCGGAAGAGATACTCATTGTTTCGTAGAACCAACGACTCAAGCTGACTACGGATGCCCCGTTCACACCGACATACATCCAACAGGCACTGACATTATCATCCGATCCAGCTGGCGTATATGAGAGTCGCATCAAGCATCGACATGTTCTCCTCGACAATCCCGCAAAGGAGAGCAGGATTAAGAAAGACAGAACTGCCAAACAAGCTCGGAAACTGGCCCAAAAGGAGCAAAAGAAGCTCCGGCCGTTGGGTCGAAACGCAGCTACATCCAAGGGGCTTTGGAAGTTGGAAAAACATGCAACCAGGTATGTGTGCGCATATTGGTTTCTTCTCTGGATGTATGGTGTCCTTGTTCTTTCCACAGGTTTGAACTGTTCGTATCGTTGCATCAGCTTTGGATGGGGTACATGTCGGAGCTGTTGGGGCTCGCAGCCCCTGATGCATCATCCTCGTCATCTTCACACGAAAGCAAGATGCCCAGCGCGTCCTCTATGCATGCAAAACTGGTAAAAGCCGATCTTAATGGATCACTTCTCACAGGTGAGCGATAAAGCATACTCAGCCTTCACTACTGACCAACCGCTTTAGTTCGCCAAAGTCGGAACCCATGTCTAGTCGGTCTTTCAGGGATTGTTCTCCATGAGACAGAAAACGCGTTCAAGCTGATCACGCGCAAGAATCAGCTGAAGCGTATGCTCTGGTTTGCCGCCCAACCTTACTCATGTTGTCTGATACCTTTACAGTTGTCCCGAAACAAAACTCCATATTTGCACTCGCTGTGCCGTTGTATTCGACTCTCTCTTCATCCTCTAGTACCTATCTCGCACAATCATCCCAAGGAGAAGAGCAGCAATCCGATTCACTATGGACAGTACTCGATAAACCGTATATAGAATTCGACCTATACGGGAACCAATTTTGTTTTCGTTCGGCGGATCGGTCGAATAGGAAATTCAAAGCCAAGGAGACGGTCGAGCTGTGAGGTAAATCCGAAAAAGTCCTATTCCTTGATTGGGTGGCTGAACGTATTGCAAATCAGGGGTTCATGCTACGCCCTCAGGTAAAATTCTAGCGCGGCGATAACTAATACACGTTGTACCTTTGTACCAGGTTTTATGCGATGCGTGATAAGACAATTTTCATCTTCCTACACCTAATTCAGGTATAAACCAGGCCATCTACGTTAAGGAGTGATACCGTATCTCCCAACTTCCCTCAAGGCGACCAGTGCCTTGCTCAGATTGGGTTGTGGTTCGTCCTTTCGACGTTTGTAGTATGTGTTGGGGTAATAGTTATGACGATGACGCAACTGCGCCTATTGTTGATCCCGGTTACGCACGATAAACGTCGTGCAGTCCTTGGGGAATTTGCTCGCTGCTCCATCCGTCGGTCGGGACAGTATTAATTGTCTCCGTTTAATCATGCGCTAGCTGATCTGTCAGTTTCTCGTGTAGGAGACTTCAGGTCTAAGATGAAAAGTTCACAACGAAGACCAAGTAAGCGCTGTCAAACTGGACCTGGTCACAACTCGAGCTCGTTCGTGACATCGCACGGACATGGCAGATAGTGAAAGTGCTCTTTCCAAGGTTTGCTGTTCCTCAAGCAGGTGAACTGTGCGGCTGGCCAGTAGGCTCCGAGGAAATATGACCTAAACCACATTGGCATTGTAGCACCTTCTTGCTTGCAGTGATGTCTACGGAACTGGTCGTTACAACTAGATATCCCGTGCTGGTATGGCCACAGCTTGCGTTCTCATCTGAGTTCTATTACTCTGGGAGGACAATCAAATACGGTACAGTTGGTCTTGTTGCAGATTGCATGAAACTGATTACCGTCGTGCAATACCACTCCAGCATATTGGCATGGTTTCTCTCTCTGGAAAAGAATGGGGCTCTGGACGTTGAGCGCGATGAGCAAACATTGTCACCAAAATAGCACTTAGGTAAGTGTGGTACCTGACCCGAGCTTGGATGGCTCGGCGAATGCCCAAGGACTCATCGGAGTGCTCAATAGGTCCTCGGTAAGTCTGTGATATCCGCTATAGGGCTTGAGGGTGTGTTTGTCTGCTTTCTCCAGACGGTCCAGCCGACTCGGCCCACTTACATCACTCTATCGCCGTGTGTGATCCGGCTGAATGCCTCCGGTGACCTAAAGCCACATGTAGGTCTGTGACGGGTTGACACATTGTTCGGTAATGGAATCGCAATGTCCATGATAGATGTTGAAGCTGATGACCTCGTCTGTCTGGGTAATGGTCTTTCTTGCCCGTCGGACTGCGTTTCTACATTGCCGTATTGGCCAAGCACTCGATCAACGAGCGGGCTTCTTAGTTATGAAACGTGTCCTACACGCGCCGCCTTATCAACCAGATTGTGACCGCAACTGGCCGAGAGCTTTGGCCTTAAATACTGGTACGTTGTTGAGGTGGGCCAAGTCATTTGGTATCCAATGTTTGGCTGTCTTATACTCTTAACTATCACTGGTATTGCCTCTGGCCTTGTTGCCTCTTCGGACCCCACGGCACCTATCGTGGATCTTGGTTATGCACGATACCAAGGGCACTTTGATACTCAAACAAACACTACAAGTTTCCTGGGTATTCGCTATGCTGCCCCGCCTATTGGTGCGGACGTCTCGTCGGATCGTTGTGACCATTCCCGTCTTGATGATTCTCGCGCAGGAAACTTGAGGTTTCAAGCACCTCGACCACCGATCCCAAAGTCTGGTGTGCAACCTGCAACACAGGTCCCTAGCATGTGTTATCAAGCCGAATCTGGTACCAATATGAGCGTGCCAGTGATATCCCATGAGCATACGAAACGACAAAGCACGAATCATGATTCCTCCGAGGATTGCCTATTCCTCAAGTAAGTCGGGTTATAGGCCACAACCATAGCCCTACACACCCAATCGTAGTGTATTCATCCCTGGAAAGATAACCGCGGACCCGGTCAAAGAGCGTGGGCGCCCCGTTCTTGTTTGGATCCACGGTGGAGGGTACGCGGCGTTCGCCTCGTATCCACTGATGGTCAAATGCTTATCTCGGCATGATTGCAGCTACCAGCTTGGAAACGCGCCCGGGAACAGCGGTTCCGATCTTGTCGCGGATTCCATGAACACTGTTATTCTCGTTGGCATTCAATACCGACTTGGCGCATTTGGTGTGCCTTCCAAATTTGGTTCGTCTTGTCGTACTGACTGATTCGTACAATAGGTTTCTTGTCAGGAAACGAGATTAAAGCGCATGGTGTTCTAAACGCAGGTCTCCGTAAGTAATCTCTCATTGATGTTATACGGTAACACTAGTCGACCAGACGTTTGCGTTACAATGGATCCAAGAACATGTATGACTGATTTGTGTACCTATGCTACCTATGTTTACCCGGTCACATTAGATCGGATCATTCGGTGGGGACAAGGATCATGTCACGATCTGGGGCGTATCCGCGGGTGGTGGTTCGGTTCTTCAGCATATCGTCGCAAACGGTGGTAACACCCAGCCACCACTATTCAATGCTGCCATCACCAGTTCACCGTTCTTGCCTTCGCAGTATAATTACAATGATCCGTTTCCTCAGGTAAGTGCATCTTTGTTTTCGCTTACGGAGGGCCAGTGGATTGATTATATTCAAGTCGGTGTACAACCGAGTTGTAGATAAGACAGGGTAAGACATCATATACCATACCTTCGTAACATATCGCTACTGTGTAGTAACATGATCCTGCAGATGTGCATCGAGCGCCGATACGTTCACGTGTCTTCAATCTTTGAACGCAAACACTCTCCAGTCCGTGAACCAGATTGTTGCAGCTTCTGCTTTCTATGGCACATACGTCTTCGTTCCTGTCGTCGATGGCACGTTGATCGTCGAACGTCCAACTGTCACTCTTTCCAAGGGTCGGGTGAACGGAGTACGTGGTCAACCTTGTTTTATCTTCTGCCACATGACGATCCCAAAGCAAGTCCTGCTTGCGGTTGACAACCAGAACGAGGGTTACTTCTTCGTCAACAGGAACGAGACATTGACAATCGAGGAATACATTTCTCGTCTATTTCCCGATATGACGTCTTGCCAGGTCCAAGAAGCTGCATCCATTTACCAGGATTATGGTACTACAGTAGACCAAGCAACTCTGGTGATGGGGGATTGTGAGCCATGCAATTGTAATTGTAGAGATTTTGAGTCTCACTCTTGTAGCCATCTTTGTGTGCCCAACGTATTACTTGCTCACAGCATTTTCTGGTCGTGCGTGGAAGGTCCGTCTTTCGGTCTTTGTTACACGGACCACCGTATTTGACATGGTTTTCAGGGACTGTTCGCCATCCCACCCGCATATCATGGTGATGATATCCCTTACTACTTCCACAGGTGTGTCATGTCCTCTGTCCCTCTTAATATGGCTATGATTGTTGATCGTGTTAAATCCGACAGTGAAAAGTATCCCCCTCCGTATAATAACAAAGAGTTCATCACCGCCTTCTCCGAATCATTCATGTCGCTCACCAAGTTTTATGACGTCAACATCAAATTCGATCCGACTAACATCACGCCCCACTGGAATAAGTACGACGTCGACGAAGCGGAGATGTTGTTCAACCGCACCGAGGGAGGTGCACCAATCGTGTCGCCCATTCAAACCGACGAGAGCTTGCTTTGGCGATGCTTGTATGACTAGCTTCTGACCAAAGTACATGGTGCTGATGTTATGGATGTCGTCCACCTACAGGTTTTGGTCGTCTGTGACGGCCGAGACAGCGCAGTAACGCGGGAATCGAATGTGAAGTGGAATGTCTCGCTGGGATCCATTCTATATTCATTAATACTGTGCAACCACGACGACTTGATGGCACCTTTTTCAACGTTTTTCGACGGACATGGGTATGAACCACCTCACTCCTAATAACCTATGCAGAAGCCTATTTCGTTTCTGTTTTGCAGATCGGTTGAGTGAGGGGAGAAATGAGTTGTGAGTTGAATTCGAAAGGTCTTATCCACATGTATGGTTCATATCATCCGGATTTTCTCTGGCTAGACGGCTGAGTATCGTGTACGTGATGAAAACGGGTTTGAATGTAGATATGCAAGAAGTCGTAGCAGGAACAGTGATGTTGTTTACATAATCAAATATGAGGCGTGACATGTGACAGTGCGTTTCAGATCGATTCACCACACTTACACTGAGTTGACTTCCTAACGTTACGATCACGAAACTTGTTTCGGACTCACCGCGTCATCATTTCTGCGAACCGCATAATGCCCACTGTGATTGTAGTTCTGGTATTAAATACTCTACAGTAGAGGCGTGTCGAACCACACCGTCATCGACAGGCGAAGCAACATCTGCGTTTAATGCTTGGTTATATTTTATTCGCGACCATTTCCGGTATCGCATGTGGCCTTGTTGCCTGTTCGGACGCTATAGCACCCATCGTGGATCTTAATTATGCGCAATATCAAGGATACTTTGACATACAGACGAACATAACCAGTTTCTTGGGCATTCGCTATGCTGCTCCACCAGTTGGTGGGTCTGAACTGTTAGTTTATGCCCCGTTCTGGTCCTGATGTGCTTCGATGCAGGAAACTTGAGGTTTCAAGCACCTCGGCCACCGGCCACGGAGTCTGGTGTGCAACCTGCAATACAGAATCCTAACAAGTGCTATCAAGGCACGCACGGTCATAATATGAGTGCCCTGATGACATCTCATAGACACAGTAAACGACAAAGCACGAAACCTGCTTCCGAGTCTGAAGATTGTTTATTCCTCGAGTAAGTTGGGTTACAGACCACAACCATAATTCTACACACCAATCGTAGCATATTCGTCCCTGGAAAGTTAACCGCAGACCCGGTCAAAGGGCGTGTGCTCCCCGTTCTTGTATGGATCCACGGTGGAGGGTACGCCTTGTGTCTGCCAGTCTGCTCGTGTTTATCTCATCTTGACTGCAGCTACCAGTCTGGAAAAGCGTCTTCAGATAATGGTTCTGATCTTGTCGCGGATTCCTTGAACACCGTAATCCTTGTTGTCGTCCAATACCGCCTTGGCGTGTTTGGTATGCTTTCCGACTTTGAAGCTCGGTTCGTCTCGTCAGTGCCTGAGATTCATCTGATAGGTTTTTTGTCCGGCAACGAGATTAAAGCTCATGGCGCTCTAAATGCGGGCCTCCGTAAGAAAACTCCAACACACATCTTATCAACATTACGCTTATATTATCTGATACACTAGTTGACCAGAACTTTGCATTGCAATGGGTCCAGGAGCATGTGCGAGTAAATTATGGTTATGTGCTATCAAGTCTTACCTTTCCATATTAGATCGAATCATTTGGTGGGGACAAAGACCACGTCACAATCTGGGGTGTGTCTGCGGGTGGTGGATCGGTTCTACAGCACATCGTTGCGAATGGTGGTAACACCCAACCACCGTTATTCAATTCCGCCATCACCAGTTCTCTGTTCCTGCCTTCGCAGTACAACTATAACGATCGGGTGCCTCAGGTAAGGTCACCGTATCTTGGTTTATGCTGGCCTTGTGAATTGATTGGATTTAGTCATTGTACTACCAAGTAGTGGATAAGACAGGGTGAGTTATCGCACCCGCCTAATGTATACTAGTACCGTGTATAACAGTTTCTTGTAGATGCGCGTCGAGTGCCGATACATTCACATGTCTTCAATCCGTGAACGCAAGCACTCTCCAGGCTGCAAATTATGATATCTCCGTGTCTGCTTTCTATGGGACATTTGTCTTCCTTCCTGTTGTTGATGGTACGTTTATCGTCGAGCGTCCAACTGTCACTCTTGCAAAGGGTCACGCAAACGGAGTATGTGACTAGCCTTGTCTCATCTTCTACCATCTGACATTCCAAAAGCAAGTCCTGCTTGCGGTTCACAACCAGAATGAGGGTGACTTCCACAGGAATGAGTCGTTAACAATCGTGGCTTATATCTCTCATCTATTCCCCAATATGACACCTCTACAGCTCAAAGAGGCTGCATCCATCTATCAAAGATATGGGACTCCAGCAGAGCAGGCATACCTGATGATAGGAGACTGTGAGTCATGGGAATTCGGTTATAGAAGATCTGGAGGCTTACCTCCGTAGCCACGTTTGTATGTCCGACGTATTACTTGCTCGCAGGATTTGCTGGTCGTGCATGGAAGGTTAGTTGTTTAGTCACTTTCACACATCACCGAATTCGACCCATATCTCCCAGGGGCTGTTTGCCATCCCGCCCGCATTTCACGGTGATGATGTCCCTTACTACTTCTACAGGTGCGTCGTGAGTATCTGGACCTCATGATGCGGTTGTAACCGGCAAGTCTGTCACATTCAATAGTGAAAACAACCCCCCTCGTTACAATAACAAGGAATTCATCACCGCCTTCTCCCAATCGTTCATGTCGCTCGCCAAGTTCTATGATGTCAATGTCAAGTTTGATCCGACCAACATTACACCCTATTGGAATAAGTACGACGTTAACGAAACGGAGATGCTGTTCAACCGTACAGAGGCAGGTGTACCAGTCGTGAAACCCATTCAAACAGACAGGGACTTGCTCTCACGATGCTCGTATGTCTAGATTTTGCCGAGAATATACGATACTCACATTACGGATATGCTCCGCTTCGTGTATCTATAGGTTCTGGTCGTCTGTGACAGCTGAGACAGCGCAGTGATGACTCGTTCTCGGAATTCGATCGTGGAGCAGAATGTCTCGCCGCAGTTCTTTCTGCTTTTACGTTGGTACACTGTGCTTGATGATAAAAGTCTTTCGAGATAATAAATGGGAAATGTGGTAAAGATATGGAAACCGGACTTGTTTCCGTTCTACAGATGGGTCCGATGTAAAATCCAAAGTCCTTGATTATTGCTTGGGGAGATGTAGATATGAGCTGATGCCAAGCGATGGAGGAGAACGTGAGAAAAGGAAACTGCACTCCGCTTCGGCCAGACTCTTTGATCACCCGTCTTATATCCACGCACAACCGGCCTCACCTGCTTTTATTGGATAGAATTAAGAGTATCATGCATTTCAATGCAAAGTGCTAGGATTTGTGGAGCAAGAACCGGGCGTTTGTGTTGTGAAAATCCAGTGAAATTTCTGCCATTGTACGAAGTTCCTGGCACATGCTTATGGCACTTGATCTTTTGTGCTAGGATTCGTGCGATGCACAGAGGCATCGTTCGGTTTGTGCACTTTTTCTTTCACGCCCGCCTTTAATGATGTATTGCAGGCTGATTGCCTGGGCCGACAGAATTAAAACGTTGAAGTTTTGCCTGTTACAGGTATGATGATTTCTTGTCACAGTCTTACCCGAAAACGGGAACTAATGAGGGTATAAAACTGGGCTACTATGCGTTCAGGAGCAGTTGTGCCTCCCATCGCCCCTCAAGATGACCGGTGGTCTTGTCTGGATCGCGTTATGGTTTGTCTCGACATCCGTGTCAAGCACTGCGGCAGTGGCTATAGACAAGGACGTGGTGGCGCCTATTGTGGATCTCGGTTATGCGCGATACCAAGGATACTTTGACGCACCAATGAACATCACGAATTTCTTGGGTATTCGTTATGCTGCTCCACCAGTCGGTCAGTTTAGTATACGTCTCTGTTTCCTCGTATCCATGGCTGATCTGAAGTTCTGGGCGGTTTCTCGCGCAGGAAACCTGAGGTTTCAAGCACCTCAAGCACCGGAGCCCGAGTCTAGTTTGCAGCTTGCGGTGAAGGACCCCATCAAGTGCTATCAAACGGGACCCGGCCGCAATATGAGTCCGCTAGTGACACCACATGGACACAGTAAACGACAAAGGGAGAAGTCGCCTGCCTCCGAGGACTGCCTGTTTCTCAAGTGAGTGGTTGTATAACTATCTTTCGGGAAAGCATAACTTGCCTTGTATCGTAGCGTCTTCTTACCTGGAGCGATGCCCACAGAGCAGGTTACTACATCTGGGTATCCTGTGCTGGTATGGATTCATGGTGGGGGGTAAGAGTTTGATCCGCCCTCTCAGTGCTCGTATCTTATCTGCGGGTGCAGGTATCAATCTGGAAGCGCGGCCGAATACAACGGGGCCGATCTTGTCGCAGATTCTGTGGACTCTGTGATTGTCGTCGTCATTCAATACCGTCTCGGTGCATTTGGTAGGATTTCTGGTCGCTCTAGTTCGCCTTGTTTGATTCGTTCAATAGGTTTCCTGTCTGGAAATGAGGTTAAAGCTCAAGGCGCCCTGAACGCTGGTCTTCGTAAGGAGACTTTGCTGCTTTCAACCAGGACCATGCTGATAATGTTTGGCACTACTAGTTGACCAAGGGTTTGCACTGAAATGGGTGCAGGAACATGTGCGAAAGGCTCATATTTCCAAGCCCACTCACCCACTGATATTTATGATAGATCGGACTATTTGGTGGGGACAAAAACCATGTCACGATCTGGGGCGAATCCGCAGGTGCCGGCTCGGTTGTACAACATATCGTCGCAAACGGAGGCCACACCCACCCACCCCTGTTCAATGCCGCGATCACTAGTTCTACGTTCATGCCTTCACAGTACAACTACAATGACAGAGTGCCTCAGGTAGGCTATATCTCTGATGGAGAGCCCACGAGCTGATTCGGGACTAGTCGTTATACGACCAAGTTGTTGACATGACCGGGTGAGCCGTTCGATATATACTCCATCTCACACTAAGGGTTTCCGGCAGATGTGCATGGAGTATTAACACGTTCACCTGTCTGCAGTCTGTGGATGCAGAGACACTTGAGACTGCCAATTTTCGCATCGCTAGATCGGCGTTCTATGGCACACGTGTCTTTGTCCCGGTCGTCGACGGCACGTTCATCATCGAACGCCCGACCGTTACACTTTCCAAAGGTCAAGTGAACGGAGTACGTGACATCCTCTGCTTCATCTTACCATCTGACATCCCCAAAGCGTGTTTTACTCACTATGAGCAACAAGAACGAGGGATACATCCACGTGAATCCGAACCAGACACTACCGATCGCGGACTACATATCTCGGGTGTTCCCCGAGATGACGTCTCTCCAAGTCAAGGAAGCTGCGTCTATCTATGAGGGGCATGGGACCCCACTCGAGCAGGCCATAGTGGCGATGGGAGATTGTGAGCCATACAACTTTTCGAGCCTGAAAGACTTGGATACTCACTGTCGCTCAAAGCCATTTTTGTGTGCCCAACGTACTACTTGCTCGAGACGTTCGCTGGTCGTTCATGGAAGGCAAGCTCGGCCGATCGTACGCGTTACATTGATTTGACACATCCGCCTCAGGGACTTTTTGCGATCCTACCTGCCTATCACGCTCAAGATATTGCCTACTACTTCAATAGGTATGCTACCATCCTGTCCTTGTTGCTCATCCACAACGTGCCCCTCAGTCCGATCAACTCCCCGCCGTACAACCATCGGAAACTCGTGTTCGAATCCATCATGTCCTTTGCCAAGTACTATGATCCCAACGCCAAGTTCGATCCGACAAATATCACGCCGCGATGGAACAAGTACACCGTCGGACGGACAGAGATGCTGTTCAATCGGACGGAGGCGTGGGAGGCGGTTGCAGTACCGTTTCAAACCAACCCGAGTCTGCTCAAGCGATGCGCGTACGTGTTTGATATCTTTTTTTGTTGAAACTCAGTGGTAATAGGGATATTGTCGGTATCTGTGCATATGATGGATTTCCAGATTTTGGGCATCGGTGACAGCTGAAACAGCGCAGTGATGACGCGGAAAATGCAATGCCGAATGAGACCTGTTCGTAGGTCTGGCAACTATGGAACTGGCTATGCCAAGGCGGAACGTAGCAGCCGCTACGTCATGAGGGGTCCCTCAACTCAATGAATGATATCCTGTGGATATCAGTGAAAAGGTCTGGTTGAAGGGAGCATGGGTGGATGGGTACTATCGCTATACCAGTGCAAAGTGGAGCATGAAAGTATAATACGCGATCCGACTTGGTTCGTAGTATTAGGCTTAGAGGTTGTCCGTCCCATAAGTCAATGTCCTCCGATTCTTTATCAGTTTGTCCTTGCCGGTATATCGGAATGTGCCTCGCTTTGAAGCCTAAGGAAGAATCGCGATTTGATCTCTGACTACAATGAACGGCGTGACCATCGCATTCGGGAGGGAGGAGAAACGGACGTCGGACATATAACATTGGTAGGATTGAGAGGCGAGTATGGAGATTAGCCTTGGCAGCAACGAAACGATTCCGTATAACCCAGGGTGGGGGGTTTGCGGACCTGGGAGGCTACGCAACTTCCTGCCTTTGATGAACTTATCTCAAAAGTGTCGAGGTGGTGTCGAAACAGAGTATTACATTCAAGGAAACTACTCGTGGCCATGTATTTTTGTATCTTCTGACCGGAAAATCGTAGACCCGGGGTTTCATACGGATATGACCAGGTAACGTGGCATCACATTCACGATAGGGTGAAATTCTGACATGCTCAGTCACTTCCATTCACATATTCTGGTCTCCGCACCAGCTCGATCGGGCATGGTGAGTTCTCGTGCTTGAGGTATGGTTAGTATAAAATGGTCAAGGAGCCACGAAGTCCCTCAGGTTCGCAAACCTCTTACCGTATCCATGTCTGAACCCACCAAGCTCGCCACTGGAATTCCCCCTGGGCTTTACGAAATCATTTCCCTTGCTGCCACGGGCAACCCCCTCACTGGCGTGGGCCATCATAAACCTACCTGGTATCCTGTTCATGTCGATGCGACTATCCATATTGTACGCCCGTTTCTCGACACCCATCCTGGATGTAAGACTCACGTTATTGTTTGCAGTGGAGGATTGAGCCGCAGCGCGACAGACCCGGTGTTTATCGTCTCTCCCTTCAAAGCCCTTACCCATACACCGGTGTGAAGGATGACACAGTCATTGTTACCGATGAAAAACAGGAGGACATAGACTGGCACATCTACCACCTGGAAGAAGATATTTACGCGTGAGCGGGACACATTCCTTCCCAATTCCCGTGCGCAGCTACATCATTTATATCCAGGATTGCATCGCGACCGATCCGGCCTGCTTTCGTATGGACGCTGGGTTCCAGTAATCCCAATTCTGAGGTAATTTGTCCTCCCCGTTTGTTATCATAGTTATTAACATGTGTTACAGATCAAGATCCGCCTATGGGGACCAGGCGACACTCAGCGCTTCAGGATCGTCCCTGTTAACAAGTGAACACACAGTACGAGCATAGGAATGAAAGGTTATCTTGAGTAGCGTGTCTTGATGTCATGGTAGTGATCATAGTAGGATGTAAGGCGAGTCAAGAGCAATTGCAGCAAAGGTTGAGGTATGATTAGAGTGAGAACGAGAGAAGGCTCGTCTCCCGGCGGCTTGGCATCTCAAGCCCGACTCGGCGTGAGGGCGTCAAAGTATCGACGTTTCCGTGCGTTGACATCCTCAATTTGGGTATGGAACCAGAGGGATAGATGCTGAGCGTTGAACGTTGAACGTTGATGAGCCGGGGACAACTCTTTATTGCCGCACAGCCTCATGAAACATGTCAGCGGGTCCACCGTAGTACCCCGCCAGCAGGTACGTCACAGGCTTTTTTTTTTCATTGACCCTAATGGGTTGGTAGGCTCTAGTCTTGAATACCCCATTGAAGCGTGGACGGACCACTGCTTCATTTCTCATAAAAGCCTCCTCCAGACATCATTGTTCAAAAATTTACGTTTCATGTTTGGCTACCTTATATTCGCAACTTTCACAGGCATTGCCTCTAGCCTTGTCACCACTTCAAACACCATAGCACCCATTGTGGATCTTGGTTATGCCCAATATCAAGGACACTTTGACGTACAAACAAATATAACAAGTTTCCTGGGCATCCGCTATGCTGCTCCACCTGTTGGTGAGTAATTGTTTGATCGTGCCCGCGGTTGTAGTATTCTAGTCTAGATAAATTTTCGTGCAGGACACTTGAGGTTTCAAGCACCTCAGCCACCCGTCCCAGAGGCTGGTATGCAACATGCGACGGAAAATCCTAACATGTGCTATCAAGCCGGGCCCGGTAATGCTGCGAGTGTATCAGTGACTTCGCAGGGATATAACAAACAACAACACACTGCGCCTGCTGTTTCAGAGGACTGTCTATTCCTCAAGTAAGTCAGATTGTAAGCTACAGCCATGACTTTGAGCAGTCCACTGTAGTGTGTTTGTTCCTGGAAAGATGTCTGGGAAACCAGTCACAATCAACGGGCTTCCCGTGTTAGTATGGATCCATGGTGGAGGGTATGGCTGTTGTCTAACGACGGTGGAGGAGTATCTCAATCTTGATGGCAGATACCAGTTTGGAAGCGCATCCATGGACGATGGTTCTGACCTTGTTACTGATTCCCTCAACACTGTGGTCCTCGTTGTGATTCAATACCGCCTTGGCGCATTTGGTATGTCTTGCGGTTTCGCAACTCGTGTCCCATATTTGACTCATTCGATAGGTTTCTTGTCTGGAAATGAGATCAAAGCTCATGGTGCTCTGAATGCTGGTCTCCGTGAGTAAAAATACGTTTGACTTATGTTGTGCCAATCTATTATCCAATTTATCCAACAACAGTCGACCAAAACTTTGCATTGCGGTGGATCCAAGATAATGTATGACTGATTCATGTCTATGCTACTCATCCTTACCAGACTACATAAGATCGGATTATTTGGTGGGGATAAGGGTCATGTCACGATTTGGGGTAAATCTGCCGGTGCTGGTTCGGTGCTGCAACATATCGTCGCTAATGGCGGTAACACCCAACCACCGCTATTCAATGCTGCCATCGCCAGCTCTCCGTTCTTATCTTCGCAGTATAACTACAATGACCCGGTACCTCAGGTAAGCACTTGATCTCGGCTTTGCCCGATGGAGGGGTTGTGAACTAATTGAGACCAGTCGGTGTATAACCAAGTTGTGGATAAGACGGGGTGATATTTCTTACCAACTAATATGTTGTGCGACTGTGTACTAACGGCCTTTTGCAGATGTGGATCGAATGCTGATACGTTTGCTTGTCTTCGGTCTGTGGACCCAAACATTCTCCAGTCTGCAAATCGGAACATCTCTATGTCTGCGTTCTATGGCACATTCACCTTTTTTCCTGTTGTTGATGGGACGTTTATTGTTCAGCGACCGACTGTCACCCTTTCTGAAGGCCAGGTGAACGGAGTGCGTGATCCGTCTCGTTTCATTTCTTACCATCTGATGTTCCGAAGCACGCCTTGCTTGCGGTCCACAATCAAAATGAGGGTGACACTCTTATCAATAAGAATGAGACGCTGCCAACGACGGACTATATTTATCGTCTGTTCCCTGGTATGACGTCCTGCCAGGTCCAAGAAGCTGTATCTATCTACCAAGAATACGGGACTCCAGTAGAGCAGGCATCCCTGATCATGGGAGATTGTGAGTTATGCAGTGTCGATTAGAACAATTTCCAAGGTTTACTGTTGTAGCCAATATCGTGTGCCCGACGTATTACTTGCTCATGGCATTTGCTGGTCGTGCATGGAAGGTTGGTCTTTCGGTCTTGCCGACTCTTGCCATTATATTTGACGTGCCTCTCAGGGACTGTTTGCCGTTCCACCGGCGCTTCATGGCAACGATGTCCCTTATTACTTCCACAGGTGCGTCGTACTTCCTTGAGGCTCTCGGTACACTGGTAACCTACGGTCTGTGTTACGTACGATAGTGAAAGCATTCCGCCTCCCTATAATAACGAGCAGTTCATCACCGCTTTCTCCCAATCTTTCATGTCCGTGGCCAAATCCTATGACATCAACATTAAATTTGATCCGACCAATATCACGCCCTACTGGAACAAGTACGACATCGATGAAACGGAGATGCTTTTCAATCGTACAGAGGGAGGCGCACCGATCGTGTCGCCCATCCAAACGGATAAGAACTTGCTTCGGCGGTGCCTGTACGTCTGGTTTTTGTCGTCAAAACGAATGATTCGCATGCTCAAGTGTTATGGATGTGTTCTGCTTGATGTATCTATAGGTTTTGGTCGACTGTGACGGCTGAGACGGCGCAGTAAGAGGATATCATGTCTAGATCAGAAATCGAATGTGAAAGGGAATGGCTCACTACACTATTTTACCACCAAAAGGTTTCTGGTGCGATAAACTATAGCATACCTCGTGCAGATACGCTCTCCTGCAAGAATGGGATGCATGAGAAGATATGAATTCAAAGGCTTCGATTCTCGATGTCACAGAAAGTACAAAAAAGTGCAGTCGCGTAATAATTCTAAGGAAGTAGACGGCACGGCGATCAGCGCCCCTGCGAATATGTATGGTGAGGGAAAGTTGTTCTTCTTTGTTTTGGTCTTCGTCATGCGCACCTTTCCCGGGTTCATCCTTTTTAGAACGCACAAGTACAGATTAAAATGGAAATGGGCGATAGTGACCATGTGAAGGGTCCGCACTTACGCCTACTGTGGCAGTGAGGGGGAGACAGGCGAGAGGCAGGCGGTGGCAGGGGTCCCAGCGTGGTGGCCGGAGTCTGGCCGTTAGTAGGTAGTCGTCGGTTGTGGTAGTCGGTCCCTTGTCCTGCCCGCCATCTAGGCTGCCCTGCTCGCACTCCAGGGAGGTCACCCCAGTCCTAGCCTGTCCCACTACTCCGACTACCGCCCTCGTGTCTGCCTCTGTCCATTGGACATCTCAAACGCGATTACTCGGGCGAGTCGGGCAGGTGCTGTCAGAATACTTTGGGTTTATGAGTATCTTAAATCCTCCATCGGATGCATTTTTTATAGATCAATGCCGTCAGTCTCACTCCGACGTAGAAGTTCGCGTAATCAATGGGCGGATAGCGGCCCATCCAATATAAAGTGGCAAAGCTTAGGGCCTGGATTATAATATGACATTTACGGGATAAATCGCAAACCACAATGTGAGTCTATCCGAGATGTATCCATGATACAGTGACTAGCTGTTGTAATGCTGATGTCGTCTTCCATTCCTGCTATCATGACTTGTGGGGTCAGTGCGGAAATTCATTCGTTATCTATCGCGCCCAGTGACATATCAGTCAGCATGAAACCTCTGGTGGAAGCTCCAAATATACAACGCCTCGAGCAGTTTCCTTTAATGCAATCCTCCGAGCCAGTGGCAAGCCAGATCGATCAGCACAGCTTATCAAGACAAGTATGACGAATTCTTTGAGATATGGCCGTTGCCAAGTTCACCGAAGCTATAAAATGGACGGTTGCATTCCATAGTTCTGCCGGGTCTTCAAACCTATCGCCACAACCATGTCCGAGCCTGCACAACTCGAGCGTGGATTTTACAGAATCAGCTCCCTTGCCGCCCAGACAAACCCCCTCACCGGTATTGGCCCTATCCTACCTGTCTCCGTGCCCATTCACATCGACGCGACTCTCCACATTGTACGACTGTTCCTTGTCTCCATGCTGCACACGAAGCTCACCTCGTTGGTTATAGTGGGAGATCAAGCCGCAGGATAAGGAAGGTGTTTATCGACTCTCCCTTCAGAGCCCATTCCCATACACCGGCGTGAAGGACGACAAGGTTATCGTCACCGAAATTGAGTCGGAGGACAAAAACTGGCATATCTACTACTGGAGAGAAAAAGACGCGTTCGTGTGAGTAGTGTATACTTGCTCGTAGTAGTGATTCGCGAGTGTTGCTCAACCAGTCTTGTTTAGCATTGCATCGCTGCCACTCTGGCCCACTCCCTCGTGGACCCTGTCTTCCAAGGATCCCGATGCTGAGGTGATTGGTCCTTCGCGTCTGATACCCTACCCTGCCAAGTTTTAACTGGTGTCGCAGATCAAGATCGGTCTCTTCGAGATCTCCCCTTGGAAGGAACAACAGTTCAAGATTGAACGTATTTACGACTGAACGCAAATGCATAGCTATCTCGAGTATTGGATCTTCGTGTATCGTTGTACTGCGTCGAAGGTTTTGATTTTAGGATGTAAAGTCGACGGTGGAGTGAAATCAATGTCCGCCACGTCTCAACGTTAGTAAAGGAAGTGGTAAAAAAAATCTGCTAGGACAGCAATGTGTCAATCTGTCGAGACAGAAATACACATCGATCCACTAGTCGCGGAGAGATTAGTGAAGAGTTAAGTAAGCAAAGATGGAAAATTAAGGTGGGTTATCACAGAACGAAGATGCACATTGTGGCGGTGGGACCGGGATGCGGGGGTCGGGGGTCCTGGCGTATTAGGTCCTAGTCCTCGGCTGTCGTAGGTACTATAGTCACCGATCTAGCACCCGCACGCCTTCCGGGTTTCCCTGCTAGCCTTCCAGGGTGTCCCAGTCTCCCCTCTCCAATATATACTTTCAGTCTCATCGAAGAATAAATAGAGAAAAGAAGCGGTTCACGGTCTAGGCATGAACAGTCGCAAACCTGTCGACATACACTTCCAAACGGTACGTCAGGGTCTGTCTGACCGCCACATCCGCGTTGGTAAACCCTACAGCCTTACAAGATAAAGGTAATCCACACTCGAAAGAGCGACGTGTACCTGCATTACCTCTATTGGAGGACGTACCTCTATTGGAAGGCGCTCTCTGTAAGCAGAGATTAAAACTGCAGGACCCAATTGCGGTGAGGTCGACCCTAGACTCAACAAGGTGCACACAAGGCCCTGCAATCGGATGGTACGGGTGGACACGCACGCAATGGGAGGAGAGAAGGTGATAAATATAGCCAGACGGAACGATGGCCGACAGAACACAGAAAGATTCCGGTTGGTAAAGCTGACGAAGCTCATGCCTTGCTCTGTACAACATCGGGGGTTGAGGCCTAGGATCAAGCGGCGTGTGTGAACGTGTGCAGCATGCAAGACAGCAAAAAAAAATGTAACTTACATACCATGTAAATGCCGTTAGCACCCGGCAGAGCTTCACCACTCCAACATGCCCCAAGGAAGATTTGCTGGCTGACGCATGCCCCGTCCTCTATGAACCAGTTCTTCTCCCCAGCCCGTCGTTCCAAGAGCGAGGAGAGCCGGCGTAGCGTTGACTCTGTGATACTCGGCTGTGGCCTGATCGACGATGGTGTCCTAAGCTTGTCGTTCTGCCAAGCGTCGATTGTGGAAGTTTGTTATTCTAATAGATCTCGGACCGACGTCGTGCTCGTACAAACGATCAGTGCATGGGGACGGATGGCATGGTGCCCTTACCCAGGGATTAGTACATTTGGACTAATGGTGGTACCCAGTCCCCGAGCGGTTCAGTGAGAAATGTCAGCCAGGGCAACATCAACAATATCAAGAGGACAGAAACAGATAAGTCATTGGACCCAGGACTACCTTTCCGCTTGATGGGAAGTTGATGTTTGTTGTCATCGACTAGTACGACTGCCAGCCTATCGCATGCTCACCATGACCACAAGTGATCGCGACGGAAGGGCGGGACAAGATATCCATACTGGCCCCCTGAGGCAAACCCAACCATTGCCTTTACGTGAGCATCTCCCTTTGGTATTTGCCATTTCGCTACAGGATATTGGAACTTTGCGACGGAGTATCGAGAATACAAATATTGCCAGCAAATCCGAGTGCTTGGATCCTCGAAGTTGGTGGGGCAGAGATACCAACCAAGCAGTGAGTCCATGGGAGTCGTACGCTGATAACTATGGCTAGCTCTCGCCACAGTTCTTCCATTCATGTCGTAGCCTATAGTATCGATATTAAATTCGCTTCCAGGAATCCACTGGAATCTCCGCACCGCAAGCAGTTTCCTTTAATGCATCACTCTGGCCTGGCAGCTAGATGCGAGATACGGCCCAACAGGCATGGTGAGTTCTCGGTGCTTTTGATATGTCTATAAAATAGGTAGGAGTTCCAAAGTCCCCCACGTTTGCAACCTCACAGTTCAGCCATGTCCGAGTTCTCCAGTCTCGCTACCGACATTCCCCGTGGACTTTACAAAATTCTTTCTGTCGCCGCTACAGACAACCCCCTCACTGGTATACTCCCTATTGACCCCGGTTCTATCTCTTTGCCTGTTCACGTCGATGCGGCTATCCACGTTGTATGACCGTTTCACGTTTCTATCTTGAATGCGATGCTCACGCCATTGACTGTAGTGGGAGATCAAGCCTGAGCCGGGTCCACTTCCTGGTGCCTATCGGCTCTCCCTTCAAAGCCCATTTCCATACACCGGTGCTGAAGATAGGAAGGTCATCGTTACTGACAACCCATCGAAGGACAAGGTCTGGTACATTTACGGCAGAGAGGAATACGTCATTTCAAGTGGGCCGATTTCTCTTGAACCTAAATGGACACTCTCTTCTGAGCGTCCCGCCGCCGAGGTATTTGATCCTTTCCATATTATACCTTGATTTGCTAACTGCGACTCCCAGATCGTGCTTGCGTTTTTCGAGATCCCCCCAGAGGTTCAGCGGTTCAGGATTGAGCCACTCCCAAAGTAGTGACTAAGCGTACAAAAAGAATGGTAGCGGAAAGTTACTTTGAGTATCGTGTCTTGAAGCCATTGTAGTATGTCAAAAAATTTGATCAGGATGAAATCACGGTTGTCCTTTCAACGGAAAAAGTGGCCTGGGGGGTTCAGGATGCCAAGGAGACAGATGGACCAAAATTGAGCACAGAAACTCCCAAGTAACTGAGAAACCGGTCCAAATGTGGTTGGTTTTATATCTGGTATGGGCCTAAACTACTGGTTTCGCATTTAGCACGATGTTTAGGCAAAATACTGATCCATGCGCTGTGTGAAGGGAAACAAATAATCGTTCTTCTGATCAGCCACGATGTATCAGATTTGTGAGAGTCAATGAATCCACGAGAGTAAAAAGTCCACGCGTGCTTTCGGTCTGATTAAGAAAAAGGAGGAGGTTCGAGCTGCGGGTATGACTCTCGTTACAACCTGTACGTCTACTTCCACCACAATGGTCAGTGAAGTATTTGCGGACAACAGACGACCTACCTATAGAATCCTGCCATCAAGATCCAAAAGATGTGATTCGATGCTCGGTGCGTGGCTCGATGACATACACCATGGACGTCGAAGAACTGCAGACGTCTTGGTGGGTTACAGTCAGGAATCGGCGTCGAGTGTACCCAGAGAAAACCCTTCTCTCCCAGATGTCGATGTTGCGGTAGTGAGATAGTAAGCGGCGTGGTCCCAGCATGGCGCTAGCACTTGTAGTCGTTGGTCATTGTAGTTAGTCCCTTTTCCTGTCCGCCATCTAGGCTACCGTCATCAGTCCTACCTCCACATAACGTTAATTGTTCATTGAGCGCAGGAACACGGTGACCATGGGTTGTTGTTGAGAACTCTGAAAGATCCGCTCGCATCCCCGTATTTGTTGTTCTTTGTTTACTCGCTCAGACGGATCTTTCTACTCCTAAATTTCTGGGAATTTGCTGGATAGAGATATCAAGCTGATTCGTGAGTCCGCGAGAACTTCGGTCTAGGGATACACTATGGCATGACTAACCCCAACAGTACTCAAGAGTGTCTATTTGCCTAGAGATTTCCCCGATTCGTGCTGTTGTGTTGATATGAAATTCAAGTCCATAACACCGGTAGGAACTTCCCCACCACAAACAGTTTTCTTCCATGCATTACCCTGGCATGGAAGCCAGCCAGATGCAAGATTGGAGAGTTCTTAGCACTTTTGAGATACAGCGGCCCTGAGGCCTGAGTAACGATGCCTTTTTCCAAGCTATAAAACGAGCAGGGGGGTTTGACATCCACCCAGGTCTCCAAACGTCTCCTCGCACTCATGTCTGAGCCCGCTAGAATTTCTGCTGACCTTCCCCGTGGATTTTATGAAATCAGCTCGCTTGCTGCCACGGGCAACCCCCTCATCGGTATTGGCCATCACCTGTCAGGCTTCAACCATGTTCATGTCAATGCGACTAACCACATTGTATGACTGTTCCTCTTCTCCGTCCCGAGTGCGAGTCTTATGTCGCTGACTATAGTGGGAAATCAAGCCTGAGCAGCACAGCCGATTTGGTGATGCTTTTCGACTCTCGCTTCAAAGTCCATTCCCGTACACCGGCGTGGAGAACAACAGGGTCATTGTAACCAAGGAAGTATCGAAGGACTTACTTTGGTACATTTGGGACATGGAAGATGGGACATATACGTAAGCCGTGCACATTTCTTACAACCCCCTCTAGCATTCAATGGTTCTTCAGCATTGCGTCTGCACCGTTCTGGCCCAGCTCCTCGTGGACACTAGCTTCCGAGGAGACCAACGCTGAGGTAGTTGGTCCTTTGGCATGGTACCTTGTGTTATTAACGCATAACACAGATCGCGATCCGCCTTTGGCATATCGAACCTGACAGGACTCAACTCTTCAAGATCAGGCGACTCCTCGACTAAGTGCACAGATATGAGTATGATGGTGGAAATTTATATTGAGTACCGAATCTTGATGTAGCTTTGAACCGATGAGCGAAAGCAATACTTTGACATATCCTACGAAAAGAATCGTGTGAGATCGCAATTCCGTTAGGTCGCCAGGACGGCGGTCAAACCAAAATCGAATACAAGAGAACTTGATGCAGTGGCTCAGAAGGAAACCACTGGCTCTTTGATAGGCCGCAAAACGATATCGGATACGTTGGAATTCCTCCTGGCGGCGCCAGTTGAACGACTGCCATGCCCCGCTTCCACTGCCACTGAGGATAGGACAACGAATACACGAACCACAGAGATATCGAAAAGTTGCGAGAGTAAGAAATCCACTTATACTTTCGATCTGATCAGAGAGAGATAAGAAAAAGGAGGGGGTTCAAGCTGTGAGTATGACTCTCGTTACAAACTGTACATGCACAGCACAGCGCATCAATCTCAGCTTATCATAATGGTCGGAGAGGTATTTGCAGCCAACAGACCATACCTACCTGTAAAATCCTGCCATCAAAGCCCCAAAGACTCTGTGACTCGATATTTGCTGCGTGTTCGATGCCATACACCACAGACGTCAAGGAACTGCCGAAAGATGTCTCGATGGGCTACAGTCAGAACAACGTACATCTTTCATCAGGAGGAATCAGCGTCGAGTATACCCCTTCTCTCCTGACGACGTGGTGGCAGTGAGAGGGTAGGCTGGCGGTGGCCTGAGTGGCCACAGCATAGCTTTAGGCCGCTACTAGGCTAGCGTTAGTAGTAGTTGGTTTCTGTAGTTAGTCCCATTCCTGTCCGCCATCCACACTCCTGTTCAGTCGTAGCCCCACATAATGTTAATTGTCCATAGGGATTGACGGTATAGTCGGACTAAAAAGGGGTTGAGCACTGTGGGACCAGGTCTCAGTATAGTGACCGTAGTCCTCAGTCCGCCGTCCGGGTACCCTACTTGCCTTCCAGAGGGTCATATTTTTGCACAAGGATTCGACTCAAACTGCAGCGAGTGAGATCACTTCCGAGGGTGTTCAGTACATACCCTAGTACGTTTGTTGTTGAGAACTCTCACCTCCGTGTTTGTTGTTCTTTATTTACTCAGTAGGCTTTTTAGAACACCTTATCTTTTCTTTCTTTCTTTGGATATCTACTGCCATGTCAACACACCCGTCACATGGATAGACACTGGATGATGTGAGTACCCTAGATTTTCCAGGAGATCATATGCACGGAATAACGCTATTGGTTCAAAGGTTTTTTTTTTGGAGTTTTCACGTCAACAGATTCATCCCCGATTCATACTGTTGTATCGATATGAAATTCGGGTCTATGATGTTCCAGTGGAAGGTCTTCCACCACAAACGGTTTCCTTTCATGCATTACTCTTGCCTGGAAGCTAGCCAGATGCAAGACAGCCCAACATCAAAAAAGGGGGTTGGAGAGTTCTCGGTACTTTTGAGATACAGCGGCCCTGAGTAATGACACCTTCTTCCGAGCCATAAAACGAGCTGGAGGTTTGACGTCCACCCAGGCCTGCAAACATTTCGTTGCACTCATGTCTGAGCCCGCTAGAATTTCTGCTGACCTTCCCCGTGGATTTTACGAAATCCGCTCCCTTGCTGCCAAGGGCAACCCCCTCACCGGTATTGGCCCTAACCTACCAGACCCCTATCCTGTTCACGTCGATGCGGCCATTCACGTTGTACGACCGTTCCTCTTCTCTATCCTGAGTGCGAGTCTTATGCTGCTGATTGTAGTGGGAAATCAAGCCTGAGCAGAGTCAATTCCCTGGTGCCTTTCGACTCTCGCTTCAAGGACCACTCCCATACACCGGCGTAGAGAATGACGAGGTCATCGTTGCCAGTGAAGAATCGAAGGACATACTTTGGTACATTTGGCGCTGGAAAGAAGAGGGGGTATACACGTGAGTTGTGCACATTTCTTACAACCCCCCTCCGGCATTAAATGGTTCTTCAGCATTGCATCTGCGCCGTTCTGGCCCACCCCCTCCTGGACACTGGCTTCCGAGGAGCCCAATGCTAAGGTAGTTGGTCCTTCAGCATAGTACCCTATATTATTAACGCGTAACACAGATCGTGATCCGCCTTTGGGAGATCGAACCTGACAAGACTCAACTCTTCAAGATCAGGCGACTCCTGGACTGAGCGCACAGATGCGAGTGGTGGTGGAAAGTTGTATCGAGTACCGAATCTTGATGTTGTATCGAAAGCGTTGAATGGATGAAAAGACAGAGGCGAAAGTAATACTTTGACATATCCTTCGAAAAGAATCGTGTGAAATCGCAATTCTGTTAGGTGGCCACTCGCCAGGACGGCGGTCAAACCAAAATCGAATACAAGAAAACTTGATGCAGTGGCTCAGAAGGAAATCACGGCGTCTTCGAAAGCGTTATTGAATATATCGAGGTATCTCCTGGCGACGGCGCACCAGTTGAACATCTGTCAACCACAACTCGACTCAGCGAGGCTACTACGGGACCAGCAAACGAGATATCGCTGAGCGAGCTTGAAGCTTGAAGCCAGACCATGCACTGGTGCCCTGCATTCCACCCACATGTCCGTCGCAGATATACTGTATGTCCATTTCGTATTGTCGTCTCCTTTGTTCGACGCTGCATGTATGGGCGGCGCCACTGGACAGATCATTTGCCAACTTCGACCAAGGCGTTTGCAGTCCGGAGCCAGTTGGAGGCCACTGGACTAGAGCCCTGACTCTCAATCTTACTCATCCCTCTGGCAGGAGCAAAACACCCCAAGTTTGAAGTGGTCTCACAGTGAATGCATACGACATGCGCAGAATTACTTGTTTTTCTTTGTTTGCATATCTAGTACGCCGGGAACTTGCCTTTTAGTTGGGACTTGTGCTCCCGCTGGAAACTCCGTGGATCACACTGGTGCGTCCATCGCATATTCACGGCTATTGGATGATCCGAATACCCTAGATTCCCCAGGAGATTAGGGCTCGCACGCTGACAGAATAACGCCATTGGTTCGGGGTATTTCACCTCTGGAACTCCGAATTTTGCGCGATCAATGAGTGAACAGCGGCCCACCGAAGCTGCCCAAACAGAATCGGGCAAACAAGGTGGCTGGATCTTTGATATCGGTCAGACAGTGTGCCGATTCACGACGTGAGTTTATGTCGGTCGTATCGTACAACTTATCATGGAATCAGCTAGCATCTAGGATTACTCAGAGGATCACCGGTTAACACTCCGTTAGCACCAACATCTCCTTGGTTTGAACGCCGCAAGAAGTTTCCTTTAATGCAACGCTCTGACCTGGTGGAAGGTGGGATACAAACATCAAAACGAGGCAAGACATATTTTCGATCCTTTGAGATACGGTGAGCGTTTCATCGAAACTATAAAAAGGACAGGGTATCGCCACTGGGTCCCAAGCCTCTCACTGCATCCATGGCTGAACCCCCAAAAGTTGCCGCCAAATTCCCCTCTGGATTGTACGAAATCCGCTCCGTTGCTGCCAAGGGAAATCCTCTCACTGGTGGAGGTCACCATGACCCTACATCTCAGCCTGTTCGCGTTGATGCAGCCTTCCACACCGTATGACCGTTTCCCACCTCCATACTGATTGCGAGACTTACATCGTCGTCTGTAGTGGAACATCGAACGTGTTCCAGGCGATGAATTCGATGGTCGTCGGCTCTCCCTTCTAAGTCCATACCCGTACACCGGGATAGAGGATGACACAGTAATTGTTACGCAGAGAAGACAGGACGATAGAATCTGGTACATCTGGCGCTGGAAGGACGAAGAAGAACTATACACGTAAGTAATGCACATGTCCTCCCAATTACCGTGCGCTGCTGAGCGATTCTTATTCAGGATCGCATCGTTGCCAATTTGGCCTACCCCGTCGTGGACACTGTCTTCCCAGGAACCAAATGCCGAGGTGAATGTTCATCTCCGTCCGATAACGCTGCTTGTTAACTCGTGTCACAGATCAAGATTGGCCTTTGGGAGCTCGAACCCACCAGGGAGCAACTCTTCAAGATCGTGCCTGTCGAGCCGAAGTAAGCACACAAGTGTATGAGTGGTAGTGGAAAATTGTCTCGAGTATCGTTTCTTGACGTCATTGTAGTATCTCGAAAGTTTTGATCACAGGATGTAAGCAGAATGCAATCGATGTTGTGTCTCGGTGTTGTCATGAGGGTGACGAAGACCGAGAAGCACTACAATTGTCTTTTAAGATACCCTGAGCTGTGACGCGGTCCAGTCATTCGAAGGGACCCTCCTGATGAGCTGCAATGCGTCAACGTGTTGAGACAGTGATTCGTCAGTGAACCAATAAATTTAGCGAGTTACGATGTACTGGTCTACCAAATATTATAATACTTCGGCCATAAAAAAAAGAATAAACAAAACAGCGATGTTGACAGATCAAAGGAGATAGTCTTGCATCATAGGCTAGAGCTGTTTTGCCCGATGTCGCGTATTGAACGTTGGATGGTCATTGGAGTGGAAATTTGGTTCTGCGATGCTACTGCGCCAGGTCCAGTGTGTGCTCTCTCACTGATCATGTATATCACACTCTCCCGCTGCTTTTGCAAGCTATGTTATACCTCTTGGAGAGCCCTATTACAACTTGACGGGTTCCCAACGTTCGCCGATTTAGCCATAACGCCGATAGCTAGAAACAATACCTACTTGGCAATATCATTATCGCCTTCTCTATCCCTATGAGCCCAGGTGCTGTATTGCTTTAGCCACCTTCGAGTCACCCGATGAAAAGCAGGCGTATTCTCCAATTTACTGCTCGATTATTGCTCGACTTGGACAACTCTCACATCTTGATGTTGGCTAGGCAACAATGATCGGAAGCGTGAATGGAGGTCGAGCATACACTTAGCTACACCATCCGACTGACAGAAGACAGAGTGGGCGTAGCTGGATGCTGTTCCGTCTGCAACTGATCCGAGTTTGCTTCAGCACTGCGCGTGGGTATTTGTTCTCTTATCGTTGAGAAACCGGCGATAGGTTTATAGCTTTGGGGCGTCAATGGCGGCCGACAGTGCAATGCTCTTATTCAAATCGACAAGAACAAGGTGCAGTGTGTCGGAAAAATGTTGAGGGTCATGCCAATGAAGGAATATTGTAATAAGCATTACCTGAGCATTACGAAACGCCTCTCGGCTTCTCAATGCCCACAATAATGGCAAGTCAAGGCAACCGAGATAAGA
>JBBPUD010000115.1:0-58221 GCA_038094475.1 Phylloporus aff. rhodophaeus | reverse complement strand
CTCATGCAATATGCAATATGCAATATTTTGCTCATTTTGGCTGGCCCCGAGTCGGGACCCCCCAAATTTCCATGCAATATGACATTTATCCATTATGAACCTATGCATTACGAGCGTATCAACTGTATAAGGCGCAAGCGAAACGGTACTAAGACCAAGTATGGTCAGGTGGAACGGACCACGTTGACCTCGTGTCAGGTGGTTGATAACTCAATTTGCTTCGAGCCAGGTCGAGCACACGTACCAAACATGTATTGGTTCTGCCAACGGACTCTAGTGCGCTGCCAACGAACTTTATCACCCGGCCGTGACGAACTCCGAGAACTCAAGACTTTGTTTCCAAGATTGTGTTTCAGGGAATCGATCGTTGACCTGGATTTTTTTTTTTTCGTTCCAGAGAAGTTCCGTGACTGAGAGTTTGAACTCTCCTTGCGGCTGGGAGCCCTTGGAAACGTGGGCTTACTTGATCCGGGACCATTGTCGTTTCTTCATGTGGAGCTCCAGCTCGGGGGTCTTCAGATCCTGAAACGACGCTATTGTCACGGTGCCAGCCATCCATGAGGCGTCGCACGACGACGACTTTACTATAAGCAGGTAATCGCTCTCGTGAACATCTCCAAGACACAAGCATAGATTCAACCCGAACGCACGCAGATCAAGACTCAATACCTGACCATATGGCGTATGGCCGCTTGTGTCTCGATTTGTGCGCCATCATAACACCACTAATTATGTAGGGCTTCCGAAGAACCTAAAGTTCGCTCCCATAAATTGTGGACCGTCGTCAAAAGTTCTGAATCACTTGAGAAGTGCGAGTCTGATGTTTTCTCTCCTTATCACTGCTCTTCTTGTTACAGCCGCGCAGGCCTCGCTTGCTCTTTTCGCGAGGCAATCTATAACTGCGCTAACGACTACACAGATCGAGTTCTTTACCCCATACACCTATTATGCAAGCGCCGCGTATTGTACTCCTGCCCAGACTCTGGCATGGAACTGTGGAAGTACGTCCATTCGAAGTTCTCATGAATGTTCCATGTAACGCCAATCCAATTAAGCCAATTGCAATGCCAACCCTGATTTCAACCCTGTCGCCTCTGGTGGTGATGGTGACCTCGTTCAGTACTGTAAGACTCTCACCTATGCTTGGAGGTGCTCAACTGACGTTTGGATGTCTTCAAATGTACAGGGTATGTCGGGTATGACTCCAGCCTTGACACCGTGATCGTGTCCCACGAAGGGACGGATCCTAAAGAGATGTACGACCTGATTCACATGCACAGGCTTTTTACTCAGAATGCTGCCCCCTAGATTATCGCTTGTCACGGATGGAGATTTCACCCTTCGGAACTTGGACCCCACGCTCTTCCCTGGGATTGGCTCCGACATTGAATGTCACAGTGGTTTCGCGGATGAACAGGAACTGTATGATTTTGTACATCGTCACCATTTGCCTGACTGAGGGCATTACAACAGTACTGCTGGGGATATACTTGCTGCTGTGACGAAAGCACAGTCAGAGTATGGCACGACATCTGTAACGCTGGTCGGCCATTCTCTTGGTAAGTAGCCTGAAATACTGTGGCTACAAACACTTATCCGGATCCATTCATAGGTGCTGCGCTTTCGCTTCTCGATTCGGTATATCTCCCTCTTTGGCTACCGCTGGAACAACCTTCCAGACCATTGGCTACGGTCTTCCCCACGTTGGCAACCAAGCGTTTTCTGATTATGTGGATGCTAATTTGTACTTGACGCACGTCAATAACATGGAAGACCCTATCCCGACCTGTCCTGGAATGTTCCTGAACTTTGTCCACCCCGCCGGAGAGGTACATATCCAGGACTCTGGAGAGTGGGCAGCATGTCCCGGTACGTTGTTCATAATTTTGATTGTGTATTTTCTAGACAAGGGATATGGATCGAATAGGCCAGGATAACGAAAGCACAGAGTGCATCGTGGGCGATGTACCTTACATCTGGGATGGCAACCTCGACAATCATGGCGGTCCTTACAATGGGATTGAAATGGGTTGCAATTGAGTGGGATCACCTTGTGGTGCAATCTCGCTTCTTGCGTGATTAGTGTATTGGTCTCGGGAACAAGTTTGGTTTTGTATCTTCAGCTTTGATGTGGTGGTTATGAGCTCCAAGCAAACGAAAGCAAGTTGGTGAGACTTGCTACACGTTCTTCCGCTCATCTTTACAACGGATACCCTTTGGCATGCAATATTGATGGCGTTCTGTCTTTAATTTTAAATTGGATCATTGGTAACATTACGGGGAACAACATCTAAACATAGGGTCCGTTATAAATGCCGCAACGGATAAGATAACAGGTGTAACACCATAAACATAGAAACGCGGAAACCATGCTTACAACTGTAAGCCGTTCTGATTCTTCACTAAGGGATCAAGCAGAAATTCATACGAGCAATGAACACACCAATGTTGGACATACTTATTACCCTTCGTCCATTTCAGCAATAGCCATCTGTGTGCTCCACCAAGGTACAGGCCCTAATCCCCGTCCCACTATCGGGCACTGCATTAATGTGACATCAATACTCTGTACTCGTTCGTTATGTTAGACTTCACGATGATGGTATGATAGCCTGATGGCCGCCGGGCCTCCGTTTATGGGAACACGCACGGTTTAGAAACAGGTCGTCTTTGGTACCATCGTGACTCATGGGCCTGGCTCTCCCTTGGAGTCTGATGCGATCAAAGAACTTGATGCGGCCCGTAAGATCTTTATGAAGGCAGAAGCTCATAGTCGCAGCCTGCAGGGCAAAAAAAGCGCTTGTAAGACCTTTCTGCACCTAACACGGAGTCTTGTTTCGCTTAGTACTCAGAGTACCGTTGGCTTGCAGTCTATCAACTAAGTAAGAAGGCGCTGGCTGCCTCCCAGGCGGGGCAACAGTGGACTGTTGATGACGATGAACTGGTCATCTTCGCTGGGAGAACACCCTTCGTGCCGATGAGACCCGTGCCTGAGTAGTGCTCATCGAGACCAGGCGCCTGCGACTTCCAGAGATAGAGTCATCACCATAATAGAACGTTAATCACACTTGGACTAGAGGACAATGTACCCAGAATTCCATGCAACTCGATGGGATTGCGATCAGAATAAGGTGTGGACTATAACCTCCAAAATGTTACTACGTCAAGTAAAAACAATTTGCAAAAAGTAAGATATCGAGATATATACCCTATGAACCCCTCGCCTGTACCTGTAAGGAAGTCACGGATGTGGTAAGACTCGCCACTTTCTCTTCCAAAAATTGGAATTTTTCCTTCAGTGCGAGAATCTGGTTCTCCATGCCCTCTTGTTGGAGCCCACCCTCCGTACTCCTTGAGGGAGAGAGAGGGTCGTTTGATGTGTATGCCGTCGCGGAACCTTCGGGCGTCTGTTCCGTTCTGTATGAATTGGACGGGCAGGAAAAACGAGGTACTGCTAATCTGGGTGGGAGGGTTGGCGAACGGCATTGTTCTGTCGGCCACGGCTCAGTGTTCGTTTGCATGGCCTTGGCTTTCAAAAAGGGGGGAAAATTGATCGATGAGTTCCCAAAGAGAAGATGAAACATACTCTGGTTGGATTGAATCGGTACAGTGGATTCCCCCGCACTGGATGTAGGCTGACCGACCCACACCATGGGTATCGGAAGGGGACTGGCCTTGGGTGAGACAATTGGTGGCGAATGCGAAAAGCGGCGTTGGCGTTTTGCAGGACGCGGAGAGGATTGTGGGGAGGGTGTGCTTGATTCAATCGGTGCATCCTCCAAATCTGATTGTTGCCGAGTTTGTCTGAAAGGACACGGAGTCGGGGGACGTCGCATAACCCGGGATAAAGAGAGCCTTTGTGTCTGCATATTCATATCTTGTCCACTCCTCCCCTTGGTGGCTTCTGACTATAGATGGGGGTCTACTTCGGTCGGAAGGACTCAAACAATTCACGTACACAGAACAGGAATTCTGCCGGAGCGCTTATGAAAGTCTTTGCAAAATGGAGTAGGTATATTCGAGGATCCATACCATTTGATTGAACAGGGACCTATCCCAAGGTAAGTTGTCGCTTATCAAGTAAAGACAGAACTTGCTGCACCTGCACTCGTCGGCTAACTACATCGTAGACTCTATTGATGCTGTGCTTGCTCTTGGCCTCCAAAGAAAGATACTTTCTGAGTGTGTTGATCGTTTCAACGTGTTCGTGACCAAGGGGATCAAGGATGAATATATAGGTCTTTGCCATCGTTTCACCATCTGATTCTGATTTCTCGGATTCGTCTTGAAGGTTGCTGAGGCTGTTCCCTGGTTTGAATACAACGGCAATGTACCAGTGGTTTCTATGGCAAGTGGCGATGAGTGAACGATGTATATTTAAGTTAAGAAAGCACTTTTCGTGGATCGGGATGATTACATATTTCTTTGAGAAGATATCAAGGTCGGAAGTCCAACTCCTGACTCTTTGATACCCCATATCCATGCTACGAATGAGGGAAAGCATGAGAAGACGGTATACAAAATAGAGCTTCCAAAATACCTCTCTTCGTGATTCAGAGTTCTGTAAAAAAGAGGGCCGAAGACATGGATCTTCTCAGCCCGAGATGGGTGCTCGCTGGAAAGCTCATTTTGCCAAAGACTAAATTTTCAGGACACGTCTACATATCGTAACTTACCGATTACATACCGTAGGCCGACTTCGATAAGAATATCATTTAGCCGTTCAGTTGGCTGCCTCTCGAACTCCCTATGGGACGCCGCCCCAACCGTAGGACATCGAGCACTAGACAAACACGAATATGAAGCCAATTGGCAGATGATCGATGAAGCTTGGAATCTGGAACTTACACTTCATTGGGGATATAATTTCGACCTCTGGTAACTCGGAGCTGTGTTGCAATTGGGAGTTGTCCACATCTCCGCCACTGATGCGCTCAGGACCCGCTGGAGAGACCTTCCTTGCTGTTCGAGAACGCTTTGGCTGGCTTCTCTTGCGACACATAGTATGAGTGTCTTCGGAATGGGGTTGCCAGAGCCTTACAGCTATGGATCCTGTTGTTGTTGTTCCCACCTTTGGAGTTGAACTCCATGTGTTGATGCGCATGCTTGTGTATAAATGGTATTATGCAGTGGGTTCAAGTTGACATGAAATAAGTTTGAACTTGAAGTCCGGTGCCAGATTCAGCCATGCCAGAGCTCCACATTCCCAATGACTTGAAGCGCAGTGTAAATATCCTCGTCCACACCAAGTACGGGTTCGTCAGGGGGGGTCAGACAAATAATGGGGCCGCCGTATTTCTAGGTACGCGACTCTGAAACCGAGCTTTGGCAGGTCTGACTTTGGATCGGTTGTAGAGGTACCCTATGCTCTGCCCCCTAAGCGCTTCGCAGACCCCGAACCACTTCCCAAGGATTACTGCTATGAAGACAAGGACCACATCTACGAGACCAAATGCGAGCGATCACACATCATAATGCATTCGTGTACAGAAACTCATATCATGCTCAGATGCCTATCAACCCACCAACCAAGGTCAAATCGCGGGTGCGTGTTCGACTTCCGGAGGATATTCAGGACCAACGCCAGATGATCGCTAGGAATCCCGCCAGAGCAGATACTTGGTCTGGGTGCGCCCTCAGAGGATCCGTGAGTCGAATACGGTATTTTCTATGACCCTCTTGAATGATAAAGTAATGATAGCCTCTTTGTGAATATTATATCCCCATCATCCTTCACGCGCAACTCCAAGTTTCCGGTCAAGGTATATATCCATGGGGGGTATGCTTCTGTTTCTCTACGTCAGGGTTTGCTGCGAGTAAGATAAAACCATATAGGTTCCTTCAGTATGGATCCCCCCACGAGCTTGGTTCTCAAGCACAGTATGCAGCCCAGCAACGCTCAGAAGTCAGGATTAACGTTGGATACCGTCTTTCGGTGTTTGGTTTCCTTGCGTGCGACGAGCCCAAGATTGAGGGGAACTTTGGCTTCAAGGATCAATGGCTCGCATTACAGTGGATCCAGGAGAATATCCGAGAATTTGGAGGTAACGTGAGCCTCTGATCGAATACAAGGTTCATTGAAGCATTGTGTAGGTGACCCAACAAACGTACAGCTTTCTGGGCTATCGGCCGGTGAGTGGAAGAACAACAAATTGTGCGGGATGAGAGGCGACTCACGCGTGTCAAAGGCGCGCATTCCGTCCATCAGATTCTCCATCACATATCCCATCTTCCTGAAGGCCAGAAATCCCCGATCAAATCGGCTATCCTTCAGTCTAACGCAATACTGTACGCGTGTTGCGCTCGGATTATACCCGATCATCCCATTGACGTTTCGTATGCAGTACAACCCCCAAGACTGCGGCAGAGCTCCGTCCCCAATATGAAGCGCTCTGCCGCGTCCTCGACCTCGACCCTGCATCGCCCACAACCCTCGAGACACTCCGCGACTCATCACTCGTGCCTCCCACGAGGCTCCTCCACTTCATTGAGACAGACAAAGTCGGGGTCGAGTATGCAACGTTCCGAGCGTGCCTCGACGGGACATGGCTCCCGACCAATCCTGATCCAATGACCTGGCAACGCTCTGGTGCCTTTGCCCGCAAACTTCGCGAGAAAGGCGTGGCGAGTGTTGTGGTCGGAGACCTCCGCGATGAGTGGTACCTCTACTCCATCTCCCACCCCGTACAGAGCAGGCGTGACGTGCTTCCGAACCTACTGCGGTACTACCCCCGTGAGATCGTGGAGAGTCTCATCGAGCATCACAGGTCGCTCCCAGATGACGCGAGTGCAGAGGAGGCAACCAAGTGGATGGGCGAGATTTTGAGCGACGGGCAGGTCCACCTGCCCGAGCGTCTTCTCGTGCGCGACCTCTACCAGGCGGGGTTCCCGCTGCTGAAGTATGAAATCCGGTGGACACCAGAGCAGGTGCGCCCAGAAGGTAAGGACGACCCTGTTGCCCCTGTGTTGAGTGTTCAAATCGAGAAACCTTGTAGGGTATGTGACACACGCTACGGATCGCTACTTCTGGGCACTCCGTATTCCGACCTTGTCCGATTCACAAAAGAAAGTGGCCCTTGCTTGGTTGGATGCGATAGACAAGGAAGTCGGGGCCGTCGAGCGCGAGGGAAAGCCTACTCGCCCGCTTAAGCAAACGCTAACACTCACAGAAGACCAGACGATCGAATGGCGGGTTGATGAGAAGTGGGATCAACTTGTGGAAATCATCAAGGTTCTGCCTGGAGAAGGTCTGTAGGCCAGGTCGTCTTTTCTCGTTGACTTATCCTAATACTCGAAACCATGCTCAGCCTGAACCTGGAGGCACACGAAGAAGATTGCCAAGCACATAGCTGTATCACAACCATGGTATCTATTTCTTTGGAAAGACGCCGAATTACGAAAGAAAAGTAGGATTATACATCTGATACTGGGTAGTGGACGAAACTGACAGTGAGAGAAGTAAAAATGAGTGATGGTATGCGGGATCCGAGCCATACGTTAGCGGTTCTAAAACACCATGCCAAACCCGAGCGCCGCAATCCCAAGCCCAAGGCTGGCTTGCAAGGCGGCGTTTACAACTGAGAGGATTGACACCGCACCATTCACACCAGCCTTCAAAGCAAGCGTCGATGTCGCGTGCATGCTAGAAGTGACACGGGTAAAGCTTGGGGCAGACGCGTGGTACGGAGACGGTCCGACACCTGTGGACGACGCAGAAGACGTGGGCGTGCTAGTATTCTTCATGGATGCGGAGGTAGAAAGAACGGTAGAGGCGTTGGCCAATGAACCTAACCCCCAAGGGATGTTTGCACCATCTGGTTGGGCCGATTGGGGCGGCGAGACGATGCTGCTAGGGGAATCCGTGATTGCGAAACGCCCGGTCCAGGTCTTGTTCGGAGTAGACGACGACGAGAACTGGTAGAAGTAGATGGCCGAATGAGGGGTGACCTATGTGAGATGTAAGCACAGAAGGGCGCTAGACAATACTCCTACTGACCCGTGGACAGGTGTACGAAAAGGTGCTCTTGCTTGGATTCGTACCATCAATGCCCGTCACAACAGCTATTATGATAACGATCAGCAGGTGAAGCGACATCGCACGAGTGACTTGGCTGTACTTACAGGACAAGAAAACCATGTCGAAATTATTCCCAGTCATGAGGTCGATGTTCATGCTCGTCCAAACGCCAGTCGCGTCGACGTCCCAGCTGATGAAACAGGACTTCCCTTGGATGAAGACGTCCCCAGGGCCAGGACTGGTAGGGTTGGGATCGGCGCGAACGTAAGCGGCAGCGGCAACTAAAAGGGTTAAAAGCCTGGGCACGACTGCAAAGAGCATTCTGGCTACTCTTTTGCGATAGTCGAACTTCTGAACGGTGGACGTCTGGACAAAGGTTGTGGACCCATCGTCAGCATATTGCACCCTAAAATTTGAGAACTCACTTTGCAGAGTTACAAGGAATGGAGGCAAGGAGCGACTGGAAGGATGGGCAGCAGAGATTCTGGCCCCCGGCTTTTGAGGTGTTCGCGAATGCGCCAAGGCAAAGCGATTTAGAATCGGCCTGACGGTCAAGTTTTAGTTTTGTTCAAGTCATTCTAACTCTGACGGATGCCATGGGCTGCATCGCCAGTTGTAATTTAGTCTACCAAGGTAGAGTTAATTTCGATTTCAGGACGAGGATACTTGGATAACGTCTCCGGGCGCTATCGTCATATATTGCAAAGATATGTCCTAGAGACGCTACAGTGAGAACATTACACGGCGCTTGTTGACCAACCTTGGGGCTGGACAAAATCAGCGAACAAGAAACTGAGAAGATCGATTCTCATACAGACGTTTTCTGATCATCTTGGCTCTCACTCGTCACAAGAATGTATCTACAAGAGCGCCAAGTTAGAAGTGTTGTCAAAGATTCGAGGGAACTTACCTCTGCCGCCAATTGGGTCCATTCTCTCAATGCCCTTACATATTCATCCCTCCCTTCATCCAAGGGTCTGTCTGGTTCCCAAACCATAAGGGAAGTAAACCTCGAGCAAGGTACCAACTTCCTCGTCACTGGTAATGGATTCACATCTGAATCCAGGCAGTAGTCATCATTGTGACTTTCAGCATCTAGTTCATCCGCCGAGACATCCACCTTCGCACGTTTCCGAAACCGTGCTCTCAGCTGGGATTTGTTTTGCCGTGACAGAGGTTTCGAAGATGTAGCCGCAACTTCTTGGCCTTTCCCTTGTGGACCAGACGGCGCTCGTAACACAAGCCCGCCATATCCGCTCGGGATGTCCACCGCCTGTCCGTACATCTGCCTCCCTCGGAACGCGGCCATTAACCGCCCGTGGTTTCCTAGTGCGTGGGGGTCACTACTGGATGGAATGTCAAGCGACCCAACATCCGGAGCAGGCCGCATCATTGAGTCCGTGCCTTTATTAGCATCCACCGCCAATCGTGTAGAAGTTGCTTGATCCATTTGGTTGATCAGATCAGTAGAGGACTTGTCGTTTGACAACGACGCGTGCGCTCCACATTCGCTTTCTTCGACCAGGGTTTCAACGGAGGCCATAGATGAAACGGTAGCGATACTATTCTTCGTCTCGCTCACTGTTGAGCTTGTTACCAGAGTGGCGGTACTCGAGGGCTGGGTATACAAGGCGGCCAACGAAGGAGGTGCAGGTCTCGGACGCAGATAGCGAGAGATAGGTGCGGGCCCATTGTAGGATATGTGGAAGGGCATCAAGAAGGGCGTACAAGCCGAGAGGAGCCCCACATCAACCGCTGGAGTGATTTCGAGCGACATTTTGTCGTCGAGGTAGATGAAAGACGCGTTTCAAGTCACGTGAATCGTGGTCTTGCCTTCCGTGATGCAGCTCGCAACATTCAAAGTAATTCCAGCTGCTAATGCGTTCGACACTGCAAGTAATAGTAGGTGCTGCATCATGATGCGTGAATTTAAACATGGTAATCCCATTCGAGTCCCTGAAGTCATAGATTCCAAGGAGGTATCTGTTTCCATTTGTACAGTGTAAAATTGTATATGCGCTCATGGGTGATTCCCATAGGTAGGCTCCTCAAAAACGAAATCTGTGTCAAACATCGTCGTAAGCTGTACTTGAGTACGCGGCATGTCATATAGTTCCGTTGTAGTCTCTTCTCTAGATTCCTTTGGCTCAACGGCCAAGTGAAGATTTATGATCAACCGAGGGGTCTGTATGTTCGCAACAAAAGTTACTCTGTCAGAGATGCTACATCAAAACAAAGGGCATCGCGTACCAGAAGAGTAGGTACTGCGGGCATCCATCTGGACAGAATATGATAGCCCACCGAGTGCAGAGGTGTGACACCCACGGAAGAAACACGTTGATGACAACCCGACGAAACAAAACGTTGAGGGTACCCACCAACACGAGACCTGTATGGCACACGGATTGTTAAGCAATCGTCACGGTAGCAAGATAAGAATGCGCTATACCCACCGGCAGCAACGCCAAGCACGGTCACGCCATCTCGCACTACGGTAGTGACAAGCTGGCTGAATTCCACGATAAGTGAGATAAAACAAAACAGCCTGTGATGCCGCCATGGTGATCCCCATGACCGAAACTAGTGTTGATGTTTGAAGAATCGTGCAGTGGTCATCGACAGCAGATTTCGGCATTGAGACCACTTGGATGACAATCGAAGTGAAGAACATCATGAAGGATGCGATCGTGATTACCACGCGCCGGCTATGATGTCGTTTGTACACAGCACAAACTAACGGCGTAAGTTCAACCGTGGCATTGAGTTTAGACAAGCGTGTAGTTTACTTGACTCACTTCGAAGGAACAAAACCACATCTAGGCACAACTGTAAGAGCTGAAAGGTGACAGATTGAACCGAATACCAAGCCTCGCAGGCCAACACACGGACAGGGGATTGAGACGTAAAGACCCATAGCCAAGTCTGGTAAACAATCCAAACCACTTTGTAAAGAGGTATAGAAACTTGACATGCGTCCAACCTGGGCGTCTAGCCAAGTATGTGTAAATAATCATAGGCCTCTCGTCACTAGTAGGTCAACTTACGACCATATATGAGTGATCTCGTCATCTAGAGTGAGAATGTTATCTCAGATAATCAAGGCCATCGCAGATCCTTTGAAACGACGAGTAAATGCTACTAGCAGTTGTCTCCACTCAAAAAACTGCAGACTCACCAGCAGATAGATTGGTAGCTTGGAATATTCGTGGATCTGTTTCGGAACTCAAAACGAACCATTCTTGTGGTCGGGCCATCAACGTGAACACATGCAATGTAACTGCGACTTCTGACCCAACTGGTCCTCTTATCGAGCGACCTGGATTTCCGATGAATAGCCCAGAATCAGAGCGTGGACAGGACTTTAGAGTGAGCGTGGCCTGAGAGGAAGGGAAAGACCCTCGAAAGGATTCAGATGTTAAGACGCCCTTCTGATATACCTCGTCAGGGTCTGGTTTTTACGCGTTCATTGAATTGCAACAGTTTTGGCAAAATAGTTTAAGAAATGAGGGTGTTTGTGGCACGTTAAGTTGAGGTTACCCGGCTCGGCGAACGGATTAATTTAGATTCGTGAGTCGGGCTAACTCTGCTGCATGGACCATGTGAGCCTCCACTTGTCCGACAAGCGAGCAGCTGAGCTGAAATGTACGGCAGTAGTGTCTTGATGGCATGTCTTTGTCAATGTTCGCTTGATGGATTGGCAGTTAAGGTTTGACTCTAGATTCGCCACGTGGCGGTGTCTATCAGCCCCACAGTCCGAGAAAATCGCGACTCTATTCCTACTTGCCAACAATCAACATTCTGCTCATCTATGGGATTATAAATTCCAAGAATATATTCATTCCCATATGAAAGTACAGTGTAAGTTATACATGTATGGCTCGTGGAGGATCCCTTGGCTCCTCAAGAATGTCGAACATTGTCGTAAGCTGTACTTGAGTACGTGGTATGTCATCTATCCCCGTTGCAAATTCTACTCTGGACTCTGATGGCGACTCGATTGCCATGTGAAGGTTTATGATTAACCGAGGGGCCTGTTTGTTCGAGACAAAATTACTCCACGACGGGCCGCGTTAAGGGAAACACCGTCACGTACGAGTAGAGCGGGTATTACCGGCATCCACCTGCAAGGGAGAGTAAGCACTGCCGTCGGAAGCTGAGGGATCGACGGCAAAGAACACCCACGGAAGAAATACATTGATGACGACTTGATTAAATAAAAGGTAGAGGGAAGACAGCAACACCATGCCTGGAAATGACTGGAATTGTCAACGTTTTCACTCAAAGGGTAGGTTCGACCCACCGAGCACAATAGCAAACACGAGCACTCCATCCCGCATGACGATGGTGACTATTTTGCTGCGCCTAGCGGCAGGCTGAATTCCACGACATGTGAGAAATAACAAAACACCCTGTGACACTGCAATGCTGAACCCCATAATCGTAATTGTCGTAGGTATTTGAATGATTACGCAGCGGTCATCGACGACAGATTTTGGCATCGAAAATACCTGTGTGATAATCGACACAAAGAGCTCAAGGAATATCATGAGGGACGCGATCATGATTGTGACGCGACGATGGGATTGTCGCTGGTAGACCGCACAGACTAATGGGGTGGATTCAACCATACTTGAATTTGGAAGAGTAGTTTGTATGCTTTACTTACTGCGAAGAAGTAGAATTGCATCTAGTGACAGCTGTAATAGCTGAAAGGTGACACCTCCAAAGGAATAGAAAACCTCGCAAGTCGACAGTGGGACTGGAGAGCCTGAGGCAAAGGAGTAGTGCCAGACTTGAGTACCACTAAGGATAAAAATTAACACGCAAGCAAGCCCACGAGACGCAAGGAAGAGCACATTTGATTCAATAATCCAAACCACCTTGCGAAAAGGTATAAAAACTTCACATGCATCCGACCTGATCGTCTAACCATGGATGTATATTTAGCCCCCTCGTCATCTATATGACAACTTACAACCAAATATGAGTAACCTCGACATCTAGGGTAAGAAGGTTATCCCAGATGACCAATGCCGTGGCAGCTCCTTTGAGGAGACAAGGGTCGTCAGATGAATAAGAGTTGCCTCCACCCGCATCATAAGAACGAGAGGCTTACCAGAAGACAGGAAAGTGACTTGAGACATTTGTGGGTCCACTGGTGGACTCAAAATAAGCCATTCTTGCGGTTGAGTTGGCCTCAACATGAACGTATTTATATTACCACTGGCCCTCGTTTACCGAGTCACGAACTCGTGAAAGAACGACGGTCTCTGACTCGTAGCCCAGAAGGGCGTGGAACGAGTGAATGTGGAAGGAAGGAAGGAAGGAAATGGTTCTCGACGAGATTAAATCGATGGCCATTTAAGATCCCTTCCCGACGTACCTCACCAGGGGTTGGCTTGCGGTCTCGTTTAATGACCAGAGGCGGCCCCTTGCTGTGAAAAACGACAACCAGGTTCCCCTCGAGTGTGGATAGGCGCTTAGCGCTGGCAAGCTCGTGATGTTAAGGCATTGGCGAATGGGTTATTGTTTCAGATTTGCGCTTCGGGCAATCCTTACTGCATGGAGCACGCAAATGAGGAACGTTTCTACGTTCCTTCTTGTTTTCAGGCCAGTAGTCCGAGAAAATCGCACAGGCGTGCTTGCAGTGGCCCGTTGACTTGCCGGGTCTCCGACTCAACCACACTCCGACGATCTGCGATCACGTTCTCTGTGAATTATAACTGGACAAGAACAATGGATGGCTGCGGTGGTTGATTCGTTATTAATAGTATTGCGTACTTGGCTCACCATGAAGTGAATCTTCCATTGGTCGGAGAGTCCATAGCTGCCAAGTAGTGATCGCGACGTGATCGCAATGATCCTGTAAATTCAAAAGAGGGCCAAAGGTGTGGTGGTGGCCAGGCCCAGCCCCGGCACAAACTAGCTCGATGATGCACACAACAATGAGTCAACGGAGCCTCAGCAGGTGGCTCAATAGTAGGCATCAAGTTTTTGACCCGTAATGTGTTTTACAGCATGGCTGACAGCGGAGGCTTGTTCCAGATGGGGACCAACACCGGGTAATGTTTTATTCGCATGTGTTTCAGGCGAGTAGCTTACTCATACTCTGTTGATTCGCCAAAGTCTGATCATATGGACGCAGTCACTGCCTTATTCCCGTTCCGCCTTACCCATGTCATGGACTGGACATGGTGTCGTGATGAATGCGAGTGTCATTATGAATGTACAGGGTTGCGTAAGTCTATCATACCAGCGAGCATTGAAAAGAGGGTCCGACATCGTGAAAGCCAAAATATGCATGATGCACCCAAGTATCCTGAGAGAAGAGGGTCAATGTCTTCGAACCACAGCAATCTGAAAGTCCCATCCGCCGACCATATACTTGACCTCGACTAGTCTTCGGATCTCACGCCATCCAGTGCTGATGTCCTCGGCGTCTTTAATATCCGTCACGACATAGATAAAGTCGGCAGGTGATAAGAGTGATCGAAGGAGGGATCCGATCAAAAACGCGATGAGGGCGACGACGAGTAGGATTGATAATGGGTACATCTTGGGAGGAGGCGATGCTGGTGCGACTGTCGGTACCGTCACCGTAGAAGCGGACTCTGGTTTCCGTGTTTCATCTTCGCCAAGCCCCCCCGGCACAGTGGGGACGATGCCAGACGACCGACGGGATGAAGCGAGCGAGGGCGGCTGAACCAGGGAATTGTTTTTGGCGGTTGACGTCCAGCGCATAAACGGATTTGGATAACCATTTAGAAAACCAAGTAGTCCCGAGGGGGTGGCAGATATAGGTGTTTGTACGATGCTCCCATTCTCGGGAGACTCCTGTCGCAATCCATGAATACTAACTGTTATCCGCTAGAATGTACTTACCGTGGAAGGCGATTTATCTGGAACCTCTTGCTGTGGATTGCTCTCCTTCTGTGATTTCGAATCATCGCTCACATCGGCAGCCGGGACGATCGCAGTGTCATCCAACATTTGGTTCGCGCGGCCAAGTGGTATCTTGAGTTCGTCCGGAAACACATCTTCATCATCAGCGGACCTGAGATGCCACGTAAATATACACACCCTTAGAACAACATCGGTAGCCTCGGCGCTCACCTCTGTAAAAGGACCATCCTCGACACCCTATCATCCTGCAGCTCATCGCGTCCAAGAGCAGTCAAGGACGCCTTCTCGCTAGCGACCCCAACCAGAATACCGTCCACCCTCGCGGTAACAAGCCTATCACCCTCGGTTTTCTTGGTGCTGTTGCTGCTGTTGCGCATCCCTTTGTCATTGGCGTTGCCGGGGGGTCGGATGTCTATTTGCACAATAAACCCTTTGTCCTGTAGATCAAGGTACCATTGCGGCTTCGGCAATGCGCCGCGCGTCTCTCCCGTCAACGGATCCTGAACAGTGGATATCTGGTACTGTGCCGTCGGTAACATCAGCCGGAGCAGGTGGCGCGGAGGACGGTCTGCGTTCAATCCCGAAGAATGCAGGGGAGACGAAGGGACAGTATATATGCTCGCCGAGATCGGAAGACTGGTCGCGTTCTGTACAGAGGTTGTGGCTGCAGGTGCCTGAGACAACGTTGGTGGTGACGGGAGCGAGATAAACTTGGTGCTCTCTCGCACAGTCGAGATGATCGCGACGTCATACCCCTCAGGATACAGCTTCGTGTCGACAATTACTTCGGCAACGATGAGATCCGTGCTGTGCTTGAGTTCGCCTTTGACAGTGAACGCAGACGAAGATTTGGTCCTCTCGTCGGACGGCGAACGTGGAGACCCAGTGGAACTTCTGCGATGGTTGGACGTTGAGGGCGGGGACGGCGAACGGAGCTCCACCGGTCGTCCATCAGATGAACTGCCTAGTAAACTGACACCGACTTTGCTCCACCTCTTCGGCTCATCGGTGGCTGAACTAGGGCTGATGCCCATAGCACTCGATGACATCGTCAAGAAGATCGAACCAGTATACGCCCTCTCGGCAGGATCGTAGCGACTCGCGATCAGCGTCCTTTGTTCATCCCTCCTCTTGACCTTCCAGGTCGCAGTCGATCGAGCGGGCCCAACCGGCACGGCGGCCTCCACAGCCGTACCAGGAGCCTTGTGCTCTAACAAGACTAAGCCAGCGGCCGGAAGCCTCACAAAGGGTAACGGAGATATCCCCTTAATATAGGCCTCCAGAGCACCCACGGCCCTTGCTAGCCCAACATTCATCATGGTGTTCATCGTCGCGGGAATGCTTCCAGCATGGTCAACCGCGACGACGCGCGTAACTCTTGTTGAAGGGATCGCGTAGTTCTCTTTGGTATATGGATCAAGCGTCTCGAGGATCCACCCGTCAACAAACACTCGACCAAGAGGATATGTATAAGGGTTGTACTTTGCCGGGCTGAATGACGCTGCAGAGTCGGGGTGAAAAGAGGCGCTGACACAAAAGATGATGACCCGTGTTTCCTGCGATGATCCAACTTCATTGTTAGGGTTCCCAACGCTAACTTCTCGGTCTAAGCCCACTGGTTGTGGAAGCCTTGACCTTGCCACCATAGAAGCGACCAAGAACCCTCTATCTCTAAAGGGAAAGCCGCCCCTTGAAGTCATAAAAGCTGTGTGGCATCTAGCGCCAAACTGTTCCAGAACGATCGCAGATGCAAATCGGTCGTCCCATGCTCTGCGGCTGTTATAAGAAGTGATGATGGACGAGACTTCTTCGGCTGATACACCCTCGATTACTTTCTCGCCTTTGTGAACGGGTATGAGGGAAGAGATTTCGGGCAAGAGTTTACGTTTGACTGAAAACCCCTTGTCACTGACGAGCGCCCATCCCTCTTCGGGTCTTGTCTGGAGTTCCCGGAGCCAGTGTAGTGCCTCGGCGACATGTTGCATGGGTGACTTAGATGCTGAAGGAGCTGCTGATTCGGTAGTTCCGGCACCGCCGACAGGAGAGATTGCCGCAACCGCGTTTTGCGTCGTGTTCGTGGCTTGTTCTACAGCATTCGACCAAAAGCTAGCCAAAGGGCTAGAGAATTTGGGAGCTGATAACCACGCTGCAGCGGGACTCGACGTTTTAGGTTCTGGAGGCTCGGGGGTCGAGGGTTTCGAGGACTCGACACCACTTGCCACAGAGACATCACGAATTCCGTCAGATACCATTGCGCCGTCCCCCTCCCATTCGGCACGTCGACTACGTATGGCCCTGACCACAGGCGGCTGATCAAGCGGAACTCGGGTCGGTTTGATGCGTTTCTGTTTGCTGAGTGCCTTGATCTCTGTCTCTGGAAGCTCTTCCACATCCACAGCCACGCGAGCTCCGTTAACCATTACTACGCCCTTGTCTCTAGAGCTTACTGGACCACGTCGCACGATTGCTAGTAAACGCTCGTCAGACGCAAACAGTGGATCATGAGCAAACGTTAGCCAAAGTCCACCACCAAGCGATGACAGACGATGTCGCCGGAACGCGGAGATGGATTGAGGCGGCGGGTCGATGACGATATCCAAAGATGATGCCCAGTTGTCCAGGTCGCAACGTATTTCGCACTCGATAGTTTGGATATCCGTCGTCGTCGAGGTAGGCGTACCAGCCTCTGCACTTGCACTTGTGTCGGTAACTGGGCTTGTCATGGACCCACAAGCCCCATTGACTCCATTCAAGCCACCCCTCCTCCCCTCCGAACCTTCGTAAGCAACTTTGAACAGGCCTTTTTCGTGATCGTATCGCATCTCGAGTGCCCTCGCCCCAGCCAACCTTGTCACGACAGGTGGACCACCGCATTTGATCACGAAATCACCAACGCCTGCGACAGAGTTCACCATCTGCGATGGGATCGTGCTTGCCTTATTACTCCATCCCTTAGGGTCGGATTGCTCAAGGAGGGTCAGTTGGGTCGTGGACGGAGATAGGGCTTCGATAGCCCAGCCCTGCAAGTCCACTTGGGCTCGGATAAAGGATGGATCCGCAGGTGGATAGGATGGAAATATGTGAGCGTCGTCTACGGAGAACGAAAAAACGTGGATCGTCGTGGGTGACTTGTAGACCGTTTTCAAAAGGACAGTGTCTCTCCCGCTGTCGAATACAATCCAGATGAGCCGACAAAATGAATGAGTTCTGAAACGTACAATACGGGCCACGCAGGTTTCGTCTTGAAGTGCCAGAGCTCCGTCAGTTCATTCACGTCCTCAAGGAGAATCGCATCATCGTATTGTTTGTCCCAGAATGCACGGGCTCCCGGGGATACGAGTGCACCGAACAAATCCCAAAGACCCAAGCCAACAAATGTAGCCTCGGCACGATATACCACAAGGGTCGGGTCGATTGAATCTAATTGAGTTACTGATACACCTCTTGCTTCCGTGGCTTAATTCGCGTATTAGTTGAAGAACAGTCGTAAGAACGATGTGGACTTACTTCTTTTCCACTTGGCTTCCGGTTCTTGCAGAAGCGATGAGAAATAGATGTAACTTCGCTTCACCCGTGACAGAATTGATTTTTCTGCAGCGGCCGATCTTTCTCCGCCTTCCTTCACTAAGCGCGATCGTATTTGTGGCGCACCGCTCCCCATAGTCCCCACTGTGCTTACAGAAGACGATGACTGAAAACTCGCGTCGGCTATGCTTGATGCATCCTGTAAGAGCTGTTGTTGGACTGCAGACATGGAAACGGGGTCGCGTTCTTCTGCTATTTCGATCGTTTGAGGGAGACCATTGAGTCTGATGCCACTTGAAGGGCCAGAAAGTTCGAGGACAACACGAACCTTGAGGACAGAATGTGCGTCCGGGAGGGAGGAATGCATAATGCGAAATACAGTCAATTCAAGTGGCTTGACTATACCCCCTGGTGTAGGCATGGACTTGCCACGTATGGCTCTTGTCGTCCAAGGAAGCTTCTCTACCCTCTCCGACGATGCTTTGGCAGTAACTTGGACATCCCAGCCTTCAGAAGCGGGAAGCAGGAGTTCGAGCGAGCGAGTCAGCCTTCTGCGCTCGCGAAGTTCGTCGAGATTTGTGAGGTCGTTGGTCTCCTCGCTGGTATCCTCCTCGAGATGTACCAGGTATTCGACTGCTAACGCCTGTCTATCGAGCTGAAATCTGACCCTTTCGACACTGACACCATAGCCATAACCAGCCAACATCGGAATCCTTGATCCGCGTTTTTTAACAGTTTTGTACAAGCCCAATATCATGGTGCATAGTTGCTGGCAGATGGTAGTCGTTGAACCAAGATTCCATACAGAGCGAAGGTCATGTTGCCAGAAACATGATATGCGGAGGCGTGGAAGGGCGCTCGAGAGGCGTTTTCTGAGTGCATCGGAGGGAGAGACAGATGACGTAGCGGGTTGAATAAATTGGATACACCATGTAAACACTAATTCGAAATTGAAGATATAAGGCAAAGAAGGAAGTGAATAGGTGGACGTACGTTCAACATATGATCTGACGTAAGGAGGGGAGGGTCTGAGATATGCGGGTTCATCAGCGGAACGGGGTAGGGAAGTCGTGATGTCTATGATCGTCGTAGCATCTTGATGCAACCTGGAGATCGTAACTGCATCTCTTGGACTTTAAATAACATTTAGGTGTCTGGGTGAATGAACCGGACGGAACACGCACCTAGCTGGCCATCCAAGCGTAAATTCTGTCTTAGATATTCGTGTTCTGTGGTCAAACATTTCAATAAGATGGGCGCCTTCGACTGCGGGATCCCACTCCTGTCTGAGTTCAGGAGTGGTAATGACAGCCTTCCAGGCGTCAAGAACGGCTGATTCATCTGTGGCGGGGACGTCGAGCACGACGCGATACACGTTCTGACCCGACTTTGTGCTCTTGCGGTGTACAACGACATCCGTCAGCTCTGGGTTTGGAGTTACCCTCCCCTTTCCTTTCGGTGGTGTTGGGGTGTCGGTAGCAAGAGAGACGTGCTTCCAGTCACCGGAGTTGTATGAAGAAAGCAATTGGCGAAAGTTGTTCTCTGCAGCACCGAGCGCGTCAGACCATGCTTGGCGGAGCCTATGGAATTATTTATGATACTGACTTGACTTGAACGAGGTCGAGAGCGCACCTTGTACCGTCTGACATGACGCCGACCACGATTGAGGCGAGCAAACCACGTGCCACCTAGTTCGGAAGACCGCCCTTCGGAATTCGGCACGACCATCTGAGCATTCGATCATGACAATCGAACCAGGGGATGAAAGCCAAAGCCAACCACCGACTTCGGCGCGCAGGTGTGTCTCAGAGATGGTCCAGTACGCGTCGGGCTCACTCTCTACCAACCTCAGCACACGAATCCTGAGCGTTCAATCGCATGTCGCATTTGGATATGTGGGTGGAAAGGCAGCAGTATTTCCCCTCCAATGCATGGGATACGACGTTGATGTAAGCGTACAATGTGTGCTTGTGACCCAACTCATATCACAATGTCTCACTAACCTGTGACGCAGGTCGTAAACACGGTCAATTTTTCTAATCACACTGGTTAGTGACTCTGGATGGCTTGAAGCACAATGAGATGGATCGCTTTCATTCACAGGTTATGAATATTTCGGAGGCACAAAGACGAGCCCAGAAGAACTCACTCGTATCTTTGACTTCATGCAGAAATCCGGCTTGCTTGTGCCTGACCGCCTTCTTACAGGGTACATCCCTAATGCAGAGGCACTGGGCTCGGTCCACGAGCTAGTAAAGAAGCTTAGAGTTTCCAATCCAAACCTTGTGTACCTCCTTGATCGTGCGTGATCTTTCTCTTGTCACCCCACGCTCAAAATAACTCAGTTTCTTAGCCGTAATGGGCGACGCTGGGAGACTTTACGTGGCACATAATTGTATATCTGCGTACCGTCAAATGCTTCCGTTAGCAACCATCATCACTCCAAATTGGTTCGAGGTCGAGTGTGTCTCTTCACCACCTATCAACCCAGAAGCTGATGGTGACCGATACGATCAGACTGCTCACTGAAGTGGCCCTTACTGATATTGCGTCACTGCGTGCTGCTCTACGAAAACTGCACAACATATACGACGTCCAGAATGTCGTCATCTCTTCCATCCCTCTGACAAAACTCTCTGCTTTAATCCCATCTCACATTCTTCCCACTGTGCAGCCAAGTACCGGGTCAACCGATGATGAGAAATCATACCTTATCTGCATAGCTTCCTCCGCGAACGAAGATAATAACTCGGAAGAAGGGTCGTTATCGACCGTTTATGCGGGTTGTGTTGAATTTATACCAGGTTACTTTACGGGGGTCGGAGACCTTTTTTCGGCTCTTCTCCTTGGCCACTTCCACCCCCAAACTGACTTGTCCCGTTCCTCTTCCACTGTCGCAAAGGCACTACCACCTCTCGCCCATGCAGTGTCTCATTCGCTCTCCAAAACACACGCTATTCTTACCCTCACGCACGAGTCTGCAGCTTCTTTAGATCTCCCTCTCTCGGATGACGAACTAGATGTTCAGGAGCCTGGTCGAAGAAGCAAAAGGATGAAAGGTAGAGAACTAAGAATTGTTGAAGGACAAGATGTGTACCGGCGCAAAGAGTGGAATGGTGTCAGAGAAATGATGGCGTGGGACGGGTTCTGGAATGATCGGAACTGATGCCCGTTGTCTGGTATCTATTGATTAGATCACGGTAGGAAGTAACAGATCAAGGAACCGCATGTGCTCACTTGGGTGAGAGATACCAGAGCCAGTTAGTCTATTGCAAGAGACCGATCAACCCACCTTGGTGTAATGTGCGCATGGCACTCTTCGAACTATCGATTTTTTTGACCTCGTACGGTCAGTCTATAGTGACAGTCTGGACTGAGTACAATGCCGATACCACGCAGGGCCATCGAGCCAGAACGCATGTATTTGCAATTCACCAAGAGAACAAAATCGCACCGTACGGAGTCGTGGCATGCACATTGGAGCAAAAATGCTCGTCATTGGAGTCCTTGTGGGATTCACTGAGGCCATGCCAAACCATGCTCTTTCCGTATGTTTCGCCATGCGAAGAGTGGGTACTGCTCCACAGCGATGACACATTCGAATTTCGAACGTGCTGTACGGGCACGGTCTGATCCATTGTTCACACGCAATGCCCACAAACCATAGAATCGTCTGATAAACAGTAGTTGGCAATAGAAGTTAGGGAATGCTGTAATCGAGTAAGCCTAGAGAGTACTTACAACACAAGATGCTAAAGGACCATCTACCGAGTCCGCGATTGGTCCGAATGATGACACTAGTAGCGTCACCACTTGCTGAGTGGAGAAAAACATGAGCTGTAGAAAATTCATATATCATGTCCGGCCATACCACCTCATGTTCCAGTGCTGTACGAGGGTGTTTGTCTCCACATGAACGTACCCCTTTGACTCTTTGACAGAAAGCTTGACGAGCCCTTCCCTGTTTCAGGATTGTCGTATGATAGTATCGCGGGAGACATTGATATGTTACGTAAGCGATGAGTCCTGAGTTTTTGTCTGTATCAGCGGAACGGTCCCAACCCTGCAAAGGCAGATTCTTTCTTTTCACCGTCCTGCTACTAATCTCCGGTTTCATTCACCCGTTACGACGCGCTACGAGTACAAGACACTGGATACAGCTCCTCGAGTTCCGTCACACTGGTGCTGATTGCCCTACAACCCGGCGTTGGGGATTCGAGGCCCATGGCGCAACCGGTATTTGACGGGCACCCACTTGAGGAGTACCTCCAAGGCATGTTCTCAGGAACTGCTCCATTTTTACGCCTCACACGCCTATCCCATGTTGTAGACTCCGGCGAAGCACCTGAGCCCATGCCTGGGGGTATAGCCGACTCTTCTTTCCAGCCCTGTTTAACGGGCCATTCTTCCACCTCCAAACACTCCGAGAGAATGGAGAAACTATGTTTTCTTGTTTTTAATGCGGTTCAGGTGAGCACTCATGAGCGTATCCATCTCCGCAGCGTATGCTCAGCAGTACATATATTCTCGTCTCACCCCTACTGTTTCCCTCGGTTGTATGCAGTCCCTTGCTTCGTTCTTCTCACACCATACACCGTTGCGCACACAAGCATTTGCGGAACGGTTCAAGTATGGGGTTATCTCTTCCTCTCTCTTGTCGCCAGCATTTGCCGCCACACCTATAGTGGAATCACACAGGCGGGGCATGTCCCCACTATTACCTGGAAAGCTCCCAAACAGTCATAGCAGAACGTCAAGTGCGACAGAGACTGACACCCTCTCGATTTCCATACCTCCGGAGCCCGAAACATCCATGTGGCCCGTTACGCTTTCATTGACAGTTATCGTTGCTGCTTTAAGTGCTCGATTTTACTTCTTTGCCTTGCTGCTGTTTGCTGGCACACTATATTACATACGTGTTCACAGACCCGATCCACACTCTAAACCTGATGTTATGACCCCAGTCAGTCGTCTTTGACGTCTCCTGCGTTGGCTTGCTAACATTATGAAATCCTCAAGTCTCTACAGGCCTTACAACATTTGATCTCTGCTGGGAAACTCTGGGACAGCGTGATCAATGATACCTTTACACTATTGGAAAATGTGGAGCGCAGGTAACGTGCTTCTCAAAAATTTACCCCGGGTTCATTGATTGATTCTGCGCAGCATATTCTATGGCCCCACAACCCCACTCATGCCATCTTCTTCGCTTCGAGTCGCCCTGTCCACCTCTCTTTTGACGACACAAACACAATGTGACAATGTCCGTCAACTCCTCTCCGCCATCACGTCGCCTTCCGAGCTTGCGCAACTCTCCGAGATGTATGCACCTCCATCGCCCATAAAATCGACGTTCACTCGCAGCGGTGATTCTCGTCGACCGCTCTCCCACCCAGGCCCATCTTCACGGGATGCGTCTCTGACAGACAACATGAAGCGGTCGACGTGGAACGGATCCTATGTCTCACTTGCCCTCGCTGGGTCTCCACCGGCGTTCCAGCTCGCACATCGCAGGGAGAAACGCAGATCCGATTTGGGTGCCCTGATAGGAGCGACCTCACCCACTCTAGCCCGAACACGATCGCGGAACGCCGTCTCGTCTCCTCCGCAGCTTCTCGCAGATGTATCTGAGGAAGAAGACGGGATGGTCACTGCAGCATCATCGGTGGGGGACGAAGAGGAGGCTTCGTTTGGTGCTGCTGCATTGGGTCTCTACCGAAATCGTCTGAGCGGAGGCTTGCGGGCGCTCGAGTTGTCACATCGCAGCGCTCCCCTATTGCGCACACGAGGCAGCTTGACGAATCGCCGAACCACGATGTCCCCAGGGTCCAAGTACACCAGCATGCACACGACGAAACACGCCCTTTCACTCTCATCGCTCCGTCAATCGCTCCAGAACGCACTGGCATCCAAGCGATTCGCGTGCTCACATCTGCTCGCATTGCGCTTCGAGGACGATGAGGATGAGGTGTACTGGGAAGACGTGCGCGCCGTGATGAGCCTGCTAACGTCGACCCTTGTTGACGCATCGTCAGGCCTGTCTGAAGTGCTTGATGAAGTTGAGGAGCAACATCTTAAGGTGGATGATGACCATTTGCATACGCACACGTCTGGGCTCAACACGCCCAGCTCGCAAGCCTCGCCGCCACGTCCTCATACGCAACTCCCGCTCTCGCAAGTGATCGAGCGCATCGTATCGTTTGCACCGACACCGTCCCATCTCAGCCATTTCGCCGCGCATGTTGGCGCAATTTCGTCTGCACTGGACGATGCGCGGGAGCAACTCGAACTGTGTGTCGCGTCGCTCAAGGAAGAACGGACGATGCCCTCTCCCGGACACTCTTCGCACCCGTCGACCTCGTCCAGCGATGCGGTTGGCACATCCGCCGCCACTGGTCCGGCCAATACCGTAGGATTTGGCGAGCCATCTGAACACCCTGCGATTCAAGCGTACGAACGCCTCCGTCGTGAGCTCGGGCTCGCGCTGCGCGAGTGCGAACGCGGCCGCACGCCACTCGTCCACATTGTTTCACCGCCCACACCATCGACCGAAGAAGACCCTGTCGTCGTCGCCGAAAGCGAGAAGTCAAAAGACGACGGAAACGACGTGGGCATCGAGATCGCCCCGCCGTCTAGTGCGCCCATCCCACTCGAGCCTCCCAGTCCTCCACATCCACATCCGGTACTGGAAGACGACGCGACGGCGCACCTCTTGCTATCCACGTCTGCAGCGCATCTACCTCCGCCGGGCACAGAACAGGTGTTTGAGGCCGAGTCGGAGACGACCGCGTTAGCACGCCCACGGAGCACGCTTAGCAGGGAAGAACGCATCCAGCTCGCGCGAGCCAAGCGGGCGCGCACGCGCACCGGCGGCCCAGCCGCGGACCCTTTCGCGCCCACCTCGTCCGGCCAACTCCGCGACCTCTTCGCCTTTGGCTCGTCGTCCTCGCACGCCTCAGCACCGCTTTCCCCGCCCGCGTCCCCGCCCCCACCGCTCGGCGCGTCGCGGGGACTGTGGGGTCCGACCGACGACGTCGTCCAGGAGCTCAAGGATGTCATTTACAAGGTTGGGCAGCGGCGGCGACCCCTCGCTATGTCCGGGCCGGTACCCTCCCCGACGCCGATGCCGACGTCCATGTCCGCGACCACGACCGCTCCAACGGTCGTGGCCACGGACATGCCCGCCAACACACCCGCCAACGTGACGATGCGCGAGCTCAAGACGGTCCTCTCGAGTCTCCCGACGGTGTCCCATGCAGACGTGGTCGTGGGGGTCGTCCCCCAGCTGCACGCCGACGTATCATGACCTTTTTCTTCCCCCTCTTTCTTTTGGTATTAGTGTTTATGCCCCTTCAAAACGCTGACGACGCACGTTAACTTATATGCGCATTTATTCCTTCGTCTTTCTAATCGTTGTAACCTACCCTGAATATGCACCATTCCTTTGGCCAAGGGCTCTGATGACATAGTGAACCAAGCAAGATAATATTTGATTATGGTATGTAGTCATACAGCAGAGGATATGGAAACGCAGAGAAGAAAAAAAAGACAACACTGGAACAAAGGAGCGGAGGTAGAGAAAAGGGGAAGCACGTTCGCCAAAAACATGGAGAAATCGTCTAAGAAAGAGAGGGACTGTCCAAGACACTTGCGTGGCAAAGACAGCTTTTGTTGCATAAATAGTGTAGAAAGACAAACAACATTCCGCAACCGCAAGGTGTAGTGAAAGAGAAAAAGACAAGCACACGACAAAGCCAAGGGGATAGGTACGTATGTACATCGTAAACCAGATGCACGATAGATGGGAAGATATGAGAAACCAAAAAACATACACACACCAAACACGAGCAGACGCCATGAGGACAAAAGCGAACCGATGATGGATGATTCCAAAAAGGCAACGGTCGGGCGTTGCCTCTTCCCCTCGATACACCTTGATCAGGATCCTTGTTTGCTCCCTTGTTCCTTCCTTCCAATTTCCTTTTCTCTCTCTCCTCTCCCCATCTACTTCAAGTCTATATCGTCCTTGAACCACTGGCCAAAATCTTGCTCGAAATTGATACCTGTATCCTCGTGGGTGAACAGATTCTGCGTATCGAAATCGTCCAATGTGCTCGCCACGGATTGCATAAAGTCGCTTGTGAGGAACGCAGGAGGGACCTCTGGTAGCGCCGATGTTGGCTGCGTTGCTGGATTGATCGTTGGCGTGCCATTGACGACGGCAGATGGTGAAGGCGCGGTCATGCTCGAACTTGTTGCGCTTGGCGTTGGCGGCGCTGTGTTGACCTGTGCACCGCCACCCGAACCTTGTCCTGATGCAGGGTTTGGCGGCTGTTGATTCCGTGGCGAGCCCTCTGCGCCGTTCTGTACAAGTGGTTTGACGTCCTTGGATTGATCTTTGGAAGGGCCACCAGCTGGAGAGGGCGGTAGCATCATCCCCATGGCTTTGCTTTGTGCCAGACGATTGTTTTGCGGTCCAGGGAAGGGTTGGCCTGGGCTGGGATTAAAAGATGGTTCTCCGGGAGTGGGAGTGCCCACACCGCTTCCTGGAAGACCCATAGCAAGGGTCTTTGTGACAGCATGTATACCTTGATGATACTGCAAATGCTAGGCAAAGGATTATCATGTGGCAGGATAAAGAGAATCGATGGACTAACCCCCATGTTGGGTGCTCGAGGACCACCCATTCCGGGGCTCATAGCGTTTCCAGGTATTTGAGGACCGATCGGAATGCCCATGCCAGGATTACCCATAGTGGGGGGACCGTGTGAGGAAAAACTGTTCATGGGACCGCTAGGCATCGGACCTGGTCGCATCATAGCTCCATTCATCTGCTGCTGTGGCCCTTGCTGTTGTAGTTGGTGTGGGTATCCGACCGGAGGTTGATCAAGGTTAACAGAAGAGCGTCGTACGCGCTTCCTATCTGGTGGGGAACTCTCGCTGTTGGGGAGTTGGCCATGCTGTCATGATACGATTCAGTGATCAGAATGACAGACGTGACATAGAAAAGTGGATTACTTCTTCTCCTGGTGATGTACTATTGCGTTTCACCACTCGAGGCTGAGGATGCTGTTGTTGTTGTTGTGGCTGCTGTGGCTGTTGCTGCGGGGCTTGCTGTTGTGGTAGTTGAGGTGGCTGTGGCTGTCCGGGACGTTGAGAAAGTGGCATGCCTGGGACGAGGTTAGAAGGGCCCGGTAGACCTTGAGGACCGCCGGGACCAGGTTTCCTCATGCCCGGATTGGTGGCTCGCTGCCGAGCGATGGTGACGATACGGCTCTGAGACTCACGTCAACGGGAGAAAGCTTCGGGATTAGCAATGAAATGACCTTCTCTTCAAACGTAAGCGCTTGTAATTCCTTGTCTTGTACGCCCAAATCCTGCCTAATGGTGGTGAGTAAGCCTGGAGGGAGACGACTAAGTTCGTTATTAAGAAGAGCGGTGTCATTGTTTCCCGGGGTCTGACGGTCCATCAGGGATGGACTGGGGTGCATCATCTGTCCCGGGGAGGCGGGACGGCTGGAAGGTCTAGCGAGGTGGGAGAATGGCGGTGTCTGGGTGGGCGGAATCGAATTCAGGTTAGTATTCGGAGGAAGCATGCCACCGCGCGCCATATGGGCCATGTGGGGGGATGGACCGAGCTGGTTCATAGGATTCTGGGAATTTGGACCCGGGTTTGGACCTGTGTTCTGAGGGGAATGTACCATGGTCGGGGATTGGTATGGATTGATGCCGTTTGGAGCGCGATGTTGTGGGCCACCTGGGCGCTGGCCTGGGATGAGGGGGGTAAAGTTTTGTGGTGGTTGATTGGGGCCAGTAGGGGCAGATCCAGCGGATGGTATGGGGATGCCGTTAGGTTGAGGACCAGCGCCGACCATTGGGAAAGGCATCTGAGCGGGGGTACCTGGAGAAGAGAGCGTTGCGGGTCGAGCTGGGAGACTTGATGTCTTTGCGTACCGTTTATCATGCGACCGACCTGAGGTATCTGGTGGTTGAGCGGTCGCTGGCCCTGCCGCAGGTTAGACTGTTGTAACTGGTGCTGGGTGGATGTTGGCAGGGAAGGGGAAGAGAAGAGGGGGACGGACCTGAGTGTAGACCATCGCGTCCTCTGTTCCTGCGCCGTTGCTTTTGGCGGTGAAGAGGACCCAAAAGACACTCCACCACCTGGTGATTGTGAGCTGGGTAGAGATATAAAAAGACGAGGACGGACTCGAACAAGAGGCCCTGCTTGGCGTTGATTGGGGGAGACGAGTCGGGCGGTATCTCAGCCTCTACGAGGAGTTCACGGGCGGTTTTGCGGAAGCCACGTTTGTTGCAGTAATCGTAAATGTAGATGTTGAACCTGGTGAGGGTCAGCGGGGTACGAGTGAGGTGCGGTGCACGGACATTCTGTCGCCCTCCCAGGAAGGGTCTGAGGAGGGCTGGTCGGTGAGCGGGAGGGACATCGATGCGGGGGGGCCAGCGGCCATGGTGTGATGACGGAAGGGACAGGCGCGGGAAGGAATACGGCAGGAGGAAGCGTGGGAGGAGGTCGAGGAGAGGCGTCGGTGATGCAAGATAGAGATGGGAAACAACCAAACTCAGCACGCCTTTTGCCGGCCGGGCACGTGGTCACTGAACAACTTTGCTACTGACGTCACTACGCTAAGTACTGCACCACCCATTCGTACACTGAAAACGTCGCCACGTTCACCGGGACGGACCTTGGAGGTATCAGAAAGCACGTGATTCGAAATACAACACACACCACACACCGGATGAGCGTCGGTGCCAGTCCGCGAAAGAATACCCCTGGGCCCTCGGCGCGGTACGCGTGCTGCACCGTCGACGCGATCGTCCGATACGGATCCATCCCCTGCGGTTCGGTGCTCTGCATCCGCGTCTTGACGAGGTCCATCGGGAACGTCGCAGCCCATCCCGCAATCCCAGCCATCCCACCCGCGAGAACGAGTGAAGACCACGGCATCCTGCTGGCTTCTGAATCCATCTCTGACAGCAACGAGGAGTGGTCGGCCGACAGCGACTGCGCTGGTGCAGTCCTAAAGTATCGACACGTTGCTTCATACTAGCCTCGTTGTTTGCAAGCCATCGATCAACACACCCAAGGACGCCTCACCGTGAGAAAGTACGTTCCATACCCCGTGTCTCGCAGCGCCGTCGCACTCAGCCCCCGATACAGCCCTCGGATCCCGTCTCGTCGGAATATCCGTATCGCAACCTTGTGTGCAGACACGTTCGACCGGTCGTTGGCCAGCACGTTTTGCTGTCGTATCTTGATTAATTCGGTGGGACTTGCGATAAGCCTGCGCAAAACGTCATGCGTCTTCATTTCAATCGACACGTGTAACACACTGCCTTACGAGGTCACTATTCCGCAACCGGCTCCCGCAAGCCCAACTTGGGTTAGAGAGGGCACCGAGGCAGGGTCGTCCAGTTGCATTCGCATGAATAACTTGTATGAAGAGAACACCAGCCCATTCATGAACGCGCACGTGGTCTAGGACTAGTTCAGGCGATACCAACAGGACACGGAGTCGCGTACCAGTGGTGAAACAACCCCCTTGTAAAGCCCCGTGAACCGTTCTTCGCGAATGATCGTGCCAAACGCATGGAGTGTCGATTTATATTTAGAATAGATACTCGGATTCTGAAACCGAGTCTTGACTGCGCGCGTGAGTGAAATGACATGTCAGAATGCGTCAATCCGTCAGGAGGTGCACTCGCTTGTATCAAATGGATGCGCGACCAAAAGCCCAACCACACCTGGTGTTGACACAGCTTTCTAAGACCTGGCCAAGACAGCAGTACATGACATACCTGCGGCTGTTCCACCGACAAAGTCGATGGTCGGATCGAGATCAACTATGAGATGTGTGAGCACGAGTGCGCAGTGTCGGAAGCTGACCATGCCTGCCACCATAGTCTTCTATTCCGTGTGTTGCAATCACCAAGGTATCGGTAAATTCCCAGATGATGATCCGGTCCACTTTGTGGTGCAAACGACAAATGTGACGTATCCTGCCCGGTGTTTACCGCCATACGGGTACGACCAGGTGGTTCATGACAGTGAGCGATATTGACGCCGCGTCTTGACATGGCCCACATCGCTACACCCGAATTTCTCGCCAGCCTCAAGCAACTCTACCCATCCACACCCAACTACGTCGACAACTCGTGGTATGCCGTCGCCGCCATCACTTTCAGCGCGAGCAACGTCCCCGACGCTGTCCCCCTCGTGTTCCAATATGTCCTCAGTGATCTAGACGCGATCGGCGCATCACCCGAGGATCGATTCGCTGCAGCGCGCAAAATTCGCGACGCCGTGTTCAAGTCGGGCATGATCTCTGGCGTCCCAAGGGTCTGTCCTCGCATACCCTCCTCGATGTCGCCCTAAGTGCACATCTAGGTCATCAATGCGCTCATAGCACTCCACGACGTAACCCCGCCAGAGCTTCAGGACGCGCACACCCTGCGGTACGCGGTGTAATAAGACGTCTTCTTCATGTACCCATCCTCGCACTTCATCTCAGGAACACCGATACGACGATCGGAGACCTTACACGCGCAGGCCAGGCGTACTTTGATCAGACATACGGTGACACAGCCGAGTCCACCCAGGCCCTCCTCAACACCATCTACCCCGATCTCGGTACGTTCTTTGTCTTCATTCGTTCCGTCGCAGACCTCGCCCAGGATTCTTTACCACGACCTTGGCGTATGGGTTTGTGTATGCGTTCATGGGCGCGACGACCCCTGCGGAGACTTCCTTTGCGATGATATCCGCACTCATCGCGATCGATTCGCCATTGCAGATCGCATGGCACTTGAAGAGCGCGATCAGGAACGGCGCGACCAAGGAGGAGGTCAAGGCGGTGAGGGAGATTGCGATACGCATCTCCAAGGCTGCGGGTGTCGTTTGGAAGGACGCCATTCCCGACGTCGAGTAACACAATCCCACATGTAGTGCCCAAATGCAAGTCCAGCAAAGTCGCTGTTGTCCGGAAGCATGTGTGCCCTGGCGACACTCTATCCTTGCACACAATGTAACGTTGCGATGTCTACTTGGGATGCGTGCTTGTGATGTGCTGCTCTTGTGCTGGCATGACCACGTTCAACGCGAGTAGGCGTATTGTCCTTTCATTTCTCCGCGCTTGCGTTCACATGACAACAAGCACTGTCTCTGCTGACACTGCTCCAACTGCCATCGATCCTTTTACCTCCGCTGAACCGTATCCTCCAGCTGCGACACATATCTGTGGCTACATGGCCTATTTGCATCGCGAATAACTGGAATGAGACGCGGGTATGAAGTAAGTTGGTTGCCAACGTAGCTGATTGCACGAAGAAGCAACTGTATGTGGTTTTCTAGGGACGGTGTCCCGTTCGTGCCTCTCACAGCATGGACACTGAAGCTTTGTTTAGGTGTCGTTATCTCTCGGAATGAGAACCATGCCCTTCTCGCATTATCAGGACCCAACCAGTTTGTTATATCTGCTTCGTCCACAAGTCACTTGGATCTGCTAATATGAAATACATGTTCTGGTTCTGATAGTGTAGTGAGTTTCGTGGTTAACTATGGTTCTTGATGCATTAATTGAGATAACGGAGCCTCGGATCTTAGACTTTGGACCTATCACTGATGGAAACAGGAGATGTCTTTGAGTTTCCATTTCATACCTTGGTCTGCAGGACCATGGGTCGCGTTGTGGGGGACCCAGATTTAATTACAGTGGACCGTAGCTTATAGATCACGTGATTACCTGTCATGGAAGTTGGCAGTGGCACAGTCTCAACGCTCTTTCAACCACTAGCTCGCTCACAAGATAACTTTGTGTTAATCCAAGATCTCCCCGAGCTCGATGTCATTACAAGTCAACTTGTCGAGCAGGGAGATCAACGATGCGTATCAAAATGTGGTTGCTGGCAATGGCATCGACTGGGCAGTCTTCACGTACGACAAGGGCACGAACGATCTTAAAGTGCAGTCCACCGGTGATGGTGGGTTAGAAGAGCTACAGGAAGAGTTCTCCGACGGAAGGTTTTCGATTTTTCTTGGTAGCTGGAAACACGCTGATTGTCCATCCTCAGGATCCAATACGCATTTGCTAGAGTGGTTGACCAAAATGTCTGTATCTCTCGTCATTCTATCTTCGCACTACAGAGTGTAGCTGACGTTACTTTTTGATATATAGACCAAGCTATCAAAGTTTGTTCAAATAAACTGGTGTGGTGATGGCGTGCCCGTGGCTAAGAAGGGGCTCTTCCACACGCATTCAGATGCAGTTGCCAAGTTCCTTCGTGGCACACACGTCGTCATCAGCGCACGAAATGAGGTCCGTGTCTCTTTATCGGAGACCCCTTTTCTGATCTGATCGCATGATTATTCAGTCCGATGTCGCGCCCTCACTCATCATGCAGCGTGTCGAAGCAGCATCGGGCGCAAAGTACTCTGCGCATAATGAAAAGCCACGCAAGTTTGAGCCCATCGCCCCCGTAGGCACCAACTACACACCGATCGGTAAACCTGATATCGCGGCGCTGCGGCGAGTTCCCCCTGCGCCTGCGCCATCTGGGAAGCCGGCCGTCCCCACTGCACCTCGACCCGTCTATGGTGCGCCCATCCGGGCACCGGTGAAGACGGCGCCGCCCCGTAATGCTCCTGATGATGACTGGGGCGATGAGCCGCCTGCGCCATCGGTGGCTTCGCGACCTCCCGTGGTGCCGACCGCATCCCGTCCAGTACCTGCATCGGTAAGTGTCTGGTCCTTGTGTCCTTACTCGCGACTCAGGTTTTCTTGCTAGTCATACACACCTGCCGCACGGCCCGTTCCATCGGCTCCTGCGCCAGCCGTGTCATCGAATATCCCGACCAAGCCTGCAGAAGAAGATCGTATCGCACCAGTCGTGAGTTTCATGAAACTATTGGCGGTGGTTTTATCTAAAACTGTGTACAAGGGCACCGCATATACGCCAATCAAGTTGAAACCAGGCAAGCTGAAGAATCCATTTCAACAGTTTGAAGCACAAGCACAACAGACACAAACGCAACAACCACCTCCGCGCTCTGGCGTCGGTGCGACTGCGGGAGGTCCGAAGAAGCTAACATGGAGTGAGCGACAGGCACTTGCCAAGAAACAGGCCGAGGAAGAGGAACAACGAAGTAAGGCTGCGTCGTGGCAGTCGCCCGTCTCGACGGGAACTGGAACAGGGTCTTTGGGGCGCTTCGGGGGTCGTGTGGGTGCCGCTGCGGCTGGGGGCGCCATCGTTGGCGGGGCTGCTGCGCGATGGGCAAGTCAGGCCGCCGAACCTGAGCCTGAGCCTGAGCCCGAGCCTGAAGTGCCCGCGCCGCCGGTTGGTGTTTCGTTTCTTGTTCGTTTAGGGTTTGGAAGACTGATGTTTGAGACAGCCGCCGCCTGCCCCACCGTTGAGTTCAAGACCACGCCCTGCCATTCCTCAGCCAGCGTTCGTTCCTGAACCCGAGCCAGAACCGGAACCCGAATGGGAGGAGGAAGAGGCACCTCCTCCACCCCCACCCCCACCTCCGCCTCCGCCTCCACCACTGGCTCCAGTAGCCTCCGTGAGTTATGTCGAAGAAGAAGAAGCACCGGTAAGATAACTGTAGCAGGAGATCTTCTTTGCGTTGATTCCTTTTCCTAGCCCCCTCCTCCCCCTCCCCCTCCTCCCGCACCGCCGCCTGTTGCGCAGTTTGCAACTTTGAGCGTACAACCAGAACCGGAGCCAGAGCCAGAGCCAGAATCTGCACCTCCTGCACCTGTTCAGGTTCGGGATGATAGAGGCATCTGTGCCGTTGTCGTGTACGACTACGAGGTATTCGTCTCTCCACGTGGTCCCTGAATGGCATACTAAAGGGCGAACCCATCAGGCCACAGAAGACAACGAGATGACCCTCGTCGAAGGTGAGGTGATTGAACAGGTCGAGGAAGTCGACGAGGGATGGTGGACTGGCATAGGCCAAGGAGGCACCAAGTCTGGATTGTTCCCTTGTACGTGTGTTCCGAATCCTTTCGTCGATGTTGACGTTGAGTAATATGTCTGCTCGTAGCCAATTACGTGGAACTTATCGAGACGCCGCAGGAGGAAGCTGAAGAAGAGGCTCCGCCTCCTCCACCGCCTCCACCGCCCCCGCCCCCACCGCCGGCATCTGTCGCAGTAAGCATTTGGTTTGCTACACGTTTAGGTGCTGAGAAACTTGCATTGTCAATGCGTAGCCGCCAGCACCAGTGGCGCCACCCGCGCCACCCGCGCCACCTCCACCCCCGCCTCTAGAAGTCAATGCAGGCATCGTCGCCGTCGCGCTGTACGAGTAAGCCTCAGCGTCTTCCCGCTTTGTTCATCTACTCACTCGCTTTTGGAAACTAGCTACGACGCCGCGGAAGACAACGAAGTCACGTTCCGAGAAGGGGAAAGCATCACAGAGATTGAGGAAGTTGGGGAGGGGTGGTGGCAGGGAAAGAATCCAAGGGGTGAAGTGGGCATGTTTCCAGGTGCGTTTTCTGGTATTAGTGTCGTATTTTTTAGGTATTGATGGATGCGTAGCGAATTATGTGGAGCTTGTTGAATAGGCGTTTAAGATTGTGGTCGTGCCGATAGATGACACGAGTCTCTGACAGAAGATTGAATAATGAAAATGTTGCCGCAGACGCCTATGGACCAGGAATCGGGAACCTTTTACACTTCTGACCAAAGAATTACCAGCATGCCTTGGGCGGGTGGGTTGATGACACGCAATCGATCATAATCGTTTTGCCCTAACTAGGTTCGGGTGCTTACCGTGACCCCATGATGCTGTGAAATGAATTGCCGACAGCTACTGGGGAATATGATGGTCAACGTCTTTGCTCTCAGAATCCATCGATCATTACCAGTAATGATTCCCATAGGTTCTCGATTCAAGTTCCTAACATAAGATAAGAGTCGTTTGTAACTCTCAAAATATGACCATTTGCCCTCTCCAGAACCAGTTTTTAGCATTGTATCCGCTGCCTCTTCTCACGAAGGCTTGACCCTGCTATTTAGGTTTGAGCGCCATACTACGCGACGAATCCCGGTACCTACTTGGAGAAAGCGGGTACCTGGAGCATTGCATCGTCCCCAGGCTCCCGCCCATCGCAATGTGGTCCCCCAGGGCCCATTCCCTGTTGCCGTAGCAATAGCTGTTGCATCACCCATTGACATGTACTTTTCCGCCACGACAAGGTGTGTCCCTCTCATTTCTTTTTTTGGGCTAGTGCCCGAAGCTTTATCTCGCGTGAGGGTAGCACAAGGCCCACGGACCCCTGCCCAGCGTCCTTGATCATTACCTTGTTCCGCTCTCCTCCCTATCCCCATCGCCATCGGCTTATCGAGGATGTCCAAGGCTGAGGAAATCGCTGGTGCAGGCGTCGACGTGGAGACGTTCATGGTAGGTGGGAACGCAGATGATGCACTCCTCGCAGTGCTTGGCTACAAGGCCGTGTTCCAGCGCGAGTTCTCGGTGAGAGGGCGCTCGTCGATGCAATGTGGAGACAGTGCTCACGTGAGGCACCATAGATGCTCGAAACGGTCGCGTTCGCAGTGTCGATCATGGGCGTGGTCGCTTCCGTCACCTCCACGTTCTCCTTTCCGCTCGCCTCTGGTGGGTTCTTTTGCGTGCGCCGCTAAACGCTAAGGATATCGATAGTAGTTGGCGGACAGGTGGACATGTCGGGATGGTCTGGGGTTGGTTTATCCCTTGTTTCTTCGTGATGGCGGTAACGCTCTCCATGGCCGAGCTCGTGTCTTCCATGCCGTGCGTCCCGAGTTAATCATGTCCGTGCATTCTCGAGTCCATTCTGAAACGACGCGCGCGGGCCAGGACATCTGCAGGACTGTATTACTTTTCCGCGAAATTGGCACCCCCGAAATACGCTGCATTGGCAAGCTGGATCACCGGATGGGCCAACATTACCGGGCAGGTAACCCTCGTGTGTTCCATCGACTTTACGTGGTCTGTCGTGTCCTTGACTTGGGATGGTGCGAGTCTGACTGTACCCCGACAGTGCACAGATGATCACCTCCGCCATCACGGTAGGCTCGAATGGGGCTATCGTGTTAGGTTCCGGTGCGACGTATGGGATTTTACTGGCGATCTTGTTTTCCCACGGGATCGTCTGTTCGGCAGCGACAAACGTCCTCGCTCGATTGAACCTGTTTTATGTCATCGTAAATTGTATGTCTTGGTCGGTCTCTAGAACGGCTTCGTCAGTAACAAGGATTGGACACAGGGGGGACTACGATAGCTGCCATCGTGGCCTTACTAGTGTGTTCGGGTGACAACAGGGTATCGACGAAGGATGCCTTTACATTGTTCGAGAACAACGTTGGTTGGGCCAGCAGTATGTTATACCGCTCAGCGGTTGTACATGTCACTCACCATACTGATTGCACAGATGGCTGGGCGTTCTTGTTGGCCTTCACGGCGCCCATGTGGACGCTTACGGGTTGTAAGCCATCTTCTCTTTGATATGAATTCACTTCTGATTCGTAATCAGATGATTCTGCTGCACACATCTCGGAGGAAGTCGCTGGCGCCCGACGGAGCGCACCGATCGCAATCATCATCGGTGTCGCAAGCACCGAAATCTTTGGATGGTTGCTCTTCGTCTCAGCATCCTTTGCGACGTCCTCGGTCTCCTCGCTTCTAACGACGAATTTACCACTGCCAATGGGCCAACTCTTCCTTGATGTGCTGGGAAAAAGAGGCATGCTGACGATCTGGAGTTTCATTATCGTAGTCCAGGTGAGGCAATGCTCACAAAGAAGGATGCAATCTCATCCTGTTTCTTAGTTCGTGACGGGTGCTGCTCAAGGGGTTGACGCCTCCCGCGTCGTCTTTGCTTTTGCGCGCGACAACGCGCTTCCTGGCTCGCGTTGGTGGAAACACATGAACCGGCATACCCAAACGCCCGTCAACGCTGTGTGGTTTGTCATGGTCGGCGCCGCGGTGTGTGGTCTCCTCGGGTTTTCTACTGCAGCCCTATCCTCGCTCGCTGGGTCAGTCTTTACTTCCAACCAATCACGTTTGGCTCACGTGTAGTAATCCAACGCTTCCCTTCCCCTATTCAACCACAGCGCGTCGGTGATAGGGTTGTACGTCTCGTACGCGACGCCGATCTTTCTCCGGATCACTTCTGGACGGGATGTCTTCTCTCCCGGACACTTTACACTTGGGAGATGGTACATGCCTATCGGCATCGTAGCTATCTCGTGGGTTGCCTTCATCGTCGTCCTCCTCATGTTCCCATCCTCTCAGACAACGACAGCGCAAGACATGAGTACGTATCCACTCGCTACATGCCGGCCGGGCATTCCTTGGTCACTAAGCTAACTTGCACACAGATTATGCTGTCGTGATCATCATGGGCGTGTTTTTGTTCGCGTCGCTGTCGTGGGTAGTGTCTGCGCACAAGTGGTTCCATGGACCGATCAAGACTATTGACGTCAGTAGGATCGGGTCGCAGGACGAGTCGAAACAGAACTAGACTAGATTTGACGACCCTCAAAGAGGCTAGTCACGTAAATCATGCGTAACGTACCATCATACCTGGAGAGCGATATCGGGTGCAGAGAATGAGGTTGACGTCTCTACTTCATGTCTGAATCGTTGTACAACACGAGACCCATTAATCACCCCATGGCTACACATGAAACAAACCAAAGTCCATGATTTTTCCTTAGTCTACGAAGGGCGTCCATTGACGCTTGATCCATGAGGAGATGGGTCGACTGCCCGATCGACCGGATCCATCTGATCTGTTAGTCAAACAGGGGCGATGACAGGAATTGGTGGTCGTGGAAACCTACCTCGGATCGATCGTATTCCCTGTCATACTCCCGGTACCTCCCATTGACATGGTCATATGTCTGTCCATTTATTGGGAGAGATGGGTGTGGGGGCGGGGGCGGGTACGTGTATGATGTCATTGGCATTGAGGAGGACGTGCCGGTCGGAGACGGCCCGATGAGGTGCATCAACGACGGCGTCGCCGGCACGGCAATATTAATGGCATCGAGAAGAAGACTAGTCGTGACAACAACAAAGGGATGAATTATGTCAACGCGCGAGTAAAGCAAACGTACTTGTTCTCCGCTTGCAGTTTCTGCACGCGAGTGTTTGCGCGGTCCAGATCACGTTGGTATTCATTGTGCAACTATAAGTTCGGAAGAGCAGCGGACGCATGAAGGTTCACGGGCATAAGGACGGAAGAGACGACGTACCGCATTGACTTGATCAAACTTTTCACGAAGAGCCTGAAACCTACCATGTCCGGCATTAGTTTGGTGAAAAGAACGCAATCTGGTCGATTTGGGGGCGTACTTTTCCTTGTATCGCGAGCCAGTACGTTGAGGCGGTGGTGCAGGAGCCTAGGCAAAGTCGCGTCAGGCCATTCAATTTCGTGTGCGTGACGAGTTAGCTGCGGAAATCGTCCAACATCCAGCGAGTGACGAACCAGAGCCTTACCTTGAATCTCGTGTTTTCTTCGACAGGGTTGTGGAGTGGCTTCGGAGCGAGGGTGTTGGCATCCATTACAGGTTAACCCGCGCGTGACTTGGATGGACTCAATCTGTCCTACAGAGGGACTGGTGTTGTGCCCTCGATCTACTGGCCGTGAAATCCGAGCTAGGTGTGAGTTGACAAGCCTATGGGCCGCAACGCCACAATCGATCTCGGTCACTGCGACGTCACTCTTACTCTTAAACTACATCCACCTTGTTTGAGACCGTTTAGAATCTCCATGTTCTCCGCGCTCAGGAAGATGTTGGGTTACCTTTGGACAACAGACCACCCCAGGAAACCCAGCGAGATTCTTTTGTTCTCTGGATCCGGTGAGCAACATGGTCGTCCGTCCCAACGACAACTACATCAAAACGTTTTATGACAGCATATTTCAGTAACCGTGTTCCAAAAGCTCTTGCAGAGAAATGGGGTAGGTGTTCAATGGCACGGGAAATGAGCTGACTTGGGTTAATATACGCGAAGTTGCGCATGGAGGGGAGATTTCTTCAGGAGCAACACTAGACGCGCGAACTCGGTATTTCTTTGCGACGGACCCATCAGACCCATGGGTAATGAAATTGTTTGCAAAATCTGTTGTGGTGCGCATCTGTTACGGTGTCCGGTGCGAGCATGGTTGAACGTATACGCTGATACAAATTTTCATCTAAAGGTGATTCATGTAGGGTGGATCGCGCACTGCATCGAAGAAGAATTTTTGGTACCTATTGCGGAGTATGTTCTTGACGGTAGGCCATTTCATGTGCCATGGTGTCGCTCGAATATTCTTCTCTCCTCGTGCTCCTAACTACATAACTGACTCTGTATGTGCTTCCATTGACAGACATGTTTATCCCCGGACCCCCTTACAAGCTGACCACCAGCACATCTCGTGTAAACGTCCCACCATCTAATCCATACGACCATATCGACACAGTGTCAGGCGGACATGAGCTAATTCCCACCCAAACCCCTGACACACCAAGTACCCCGACAAGCATGCCCTACAAACGCAAGCGAGAACAAACGTATTTCGACTCCCCGAGCAGTTCACTCGTATTCTCTACGTTCGATAAGGACGGTCTGCCTCGACGACCGAGGAAGCTACGTAAGCTACGTCTCGATCCGTGGTGCAGCCCAGAAGGAAATTCCATTGGGGTAACGCAGGTGCCGGCTCTAGATTGGTTTCAAGAATACCACGATGTTGTTATGGAGGACAACGAATTCGACAAAGGGCATGGTCAACATATTACCACGCCACGAACCCCTGATAATGACAAGTTCGTCAAAAATGAAGTACCTTATCAATCTCCCGCCTACGGAAGTCCCCTGGAACCGACGCGTGTATCTCCACCAGCCACCTCCATCAATATTGAAGAGAACCTTTTGTTGGCACCAGTCCGCACGATCGACCTTACCAATCCACCGCCGCCCTTAAGACCGCGCAACCTGAAAACCGCGAAAACGAGAGACAAGGGTATGCTGTTGTCAGTTACGAAGCTCACCGACAACAAAGTCCAAACACCAAAGAGGATAAGCTTTGCGGATCATGCTCGGGTCCGCGTGTATCCGGTGTCACCCCAACGATCGGATGAGAAGGATGGTGCAGATCCCAGTACCATAGAACAATGCGTAGATGAGGGGTTGGAATCCAACAAGGAGGCCCGGATGTCGGGCATTCAAGTCAAGAGCTTCACCAAACCAACGATAAAAGTATCGAAGGACTCGGCTCCACAACACTCCTCTCTGGAAATGAACGACGGCAGTCTCGCTTTGCGCTTTAATGAAGGTCAGCCCGCGAACGACGCGCTCACGTTGACGGTGGAAGACGTAGAGGAAACACGACGACGTCTCCTCGAATTGGCAGTGGCAAATGGCGTAGACGATGGTCAGCTCTCGGCGTTGTTCGAATTGGGTAAAACCTTTCGTGGAATGACATTTCGGCATGTGTGGTGAGGGTGTTGGGAATGCGAGTTCAGCTTGTATTTCTGTAAGATGCCATGGAATGCATAAAGAAGCCCCAACGAGGCATGATGGGCGACTGGCAAATGATGGAACGACGTGTGCCACTTCAATTTGGGTAGTCTGCGGGTAGTATTATATAAGTAGTAGCATCACCCACTTGACAAGCTCGCCTGCCGTTTTGAACTAACGTCATCACCACTGCCTCGCATTACAAGGGATCTGGTCATTAAAATGGGGGTAAAAGTATCAAAGAATAGCTGGAACCTAAGAACGTTGGCCCTAGAATGATGCATGGGGGTATCGTGAAACCTCACCGTTCGAGTATCTATTAATCTACCAACGACTAAGTTGATATAGCTGGTTCACGAGGAAAAACCACACGATCACCAAATGTGACACGTCTTACAAAACATGTTAATTACTTTAATTCAAGTGAGCACAGAAAAGCTTGAGATGGGTATCATTGACATACGCCGACAGACCTGCAATTTTGTGGTTGTACATGCGGTAACCACGTGAATCAGACTGCATGTTAATTGCTTGGTGTTTGTATCGCGATGCTCGTGGCAACCAACAAGTCGCTCATAAATTGCCCCGCCTACAATGATAAGTGTTCAGTTTGCAGAATAGGAAGGCGAGAGGTTCCACACCGGATAAATGCGTAGCTCGCCATCCTTGGAAAGAGCCATTGTAGTTGCACGATAAGTCGCCACGATATCTCCTTTTGTATTTAGACACTAGACAGTTCAGTGCGTGACTTGCACAAAATGCTTCTACTCATGACACACCTCCATCACATTTCGCCATAAATGCTTGATGCACTTCCAATAGTAATCCATGTCATCGGGTCCTTTGAACCACAGGGTTCCATCAGGCGTCCCACGTCGTTTTTCTAAGTTGATCGAGCGTTGTTCGGAGGTGATGTTTACTATCGTTGGTCCCGAGAGTATGTCATCCATCATTGGTGGTCCTGTGTACCCGGATGAAACTTGACATATGAGGGCTCCATCAGGGCTGTTGGCATGGAGGGTGAACTCCCATTGCGCGACACGTCGACTGCCCTTCAAATAATATCTACAAGAGTGGGTATTTTAATCGGATGAACTGACGGAGACTCGGAGAGACAAGACGATGACAAGGACAAGTACGCACACAGCAGTAACCTTGTCTTGCGCCTTGACGATCTTATCGTTACCAAGAAAACCACCCACTCTGTAGACATGAAATGAAAGATAACTTGCGGAGTGCATGATGACGGAAGCTAGAGAGAGCGTTCTCCCAGCGTCTCTTCTGATGGCATCAAAAGTGAAACTAGCTATTTGGTGGCAGACCCTAGATCCAAGGTACGAGGTACAGCTCAACGACTTGGCAGTGTCTCACAGTCGTAGGCCCAGGGGGTGTCAGGGGAAGCGGAGATGTTAAAGTATTTCTCTGAACCGACAGTATTGAAGATTCCTCTGACCGTTGAGTCATCGGACCTGGATACGCAGCAAGTGCCACTAGCGTAGTGTCAGTGCCACGTCACGATCTTGACTTGGGGTGCGATTACGTAACGAAATGGAAAACATTCGTGGAGAGCCGGAATAATTTTATTCTCACGGTATTCCAAGTGCACCTTGCCAGGCTCACATTCTTCTAGTTTCATGGCGTCTAGGATTGTCCTCGGCTCTATCAAGGCGTGTGGGTGTTATGGGTATTCGCATTTTTGTTCAGTGCAGTGACTCGTCGTTTTAACAGCTCGACCGCGCGTGGTCCCAACCGTCGCTCGGGCCATCTCCATGTATGTCTTTTTGCTCTACTTGAATCAAGTAAAGTAATCATTGTGCAGTCGTTCGATGAGCTCCGCCAATCCACCACCACCAGCGGAGCGCGCCTCCGAAATCATCAATAGCCTTCCTTCTTCACCTGGCCTCATCACGAAGACCGGTGCAGCGCTTCTAGGAACGGGTCTCCTTGCAACTGCCATCTCTCAGGAAATCTACGTTGTGAATGAGGAAACAGTCGTAGCCGTCGGTACTTTCATCCTCTTCGCATACATTTACCGGGTATGTGGATTTGTATCGTGTCGGGATTTTATTCCTGAAAGTATTTGCTGCCTTGTAGGCAATCCAAGAACCATACAAGAGTTGGGCAAACGGCCACATCGAACGCATCAAAGGTATACTCAATGATGCACGCGCTGGACACACGCAAGCAGTCAAGGACCGCATAAACGCTGTGGAACAAATGAAGGATGTCGTTTCACTCACGGAGGGTCTCTTTTCCCTTTCGAAGGTCAGCTGGTACCCTACTGCAATAGATGAGTGCCAACCTGAGATCGCCTTCGGTCGCACTGCAGGAGACTGCCAAGCTAGAGAACGAGGCCTTTGTGCAACGTCAGAAGGTCGCGTTGGCAAATGAACTTAAATCCGTTCTCGACAGTTGGATTCGCTATGAGCAGCAACAAAAGGAGAGCGAACAAGCCGAGCTGGCTAAGACCGTAATCGCAAAAGTTCTGGCTGGCCTCAAGGACGAGAAAACGCAAAAGGATATTCTCGTTAATGCTATCGGCGAGGTTGAGCGTGAGCAGTTTCTTCGCTCGTATACATTGGTCGTCATCTTATATGCCTTGTCAGGCCTGGTTCAAGCCAAGGCGATCTGAGTAGACACGTAACTTAGCTAGTAGACGGATCGCGTGTTGCAATCAGACTGAATATTTACTTTGTACTGCATGATGAATTCATAAAGGCAAACAAGGCCAAAGCTTGCAAGGCCGGGACGACGCTTTGGCGCGCCGTGGCGATTGCAAGGTTCTGCACGCGTTCGGGACCACACCTTTGCTCTTCCCGCCAACACCCAGCTTCCCTTTGGCTGCAGAGTTACATCGTCTTCAGGATGGATTCCGACCTTATCAAGCTTGTCAACCGCCTTCAAGACACCTTCAACCATCTCGGTGCGTGCCACTGCCCATATTCATACTGGTGTACCGTAACCTTGTCTTGCCCAGGTGGTGAGCTGGATATGCCTCAGCTCGTGGTCGTATGTCTTCACCTCACACGCGGGGGAAACCGTCATTGATCTTCATTTAGGTGGGGAGTCAGTCTGCTGGTAAATCGAGCGTGCTGGAGAAGTATATCTCGACATTTACCTCCAACCCCGATCACTAATGTCCCATTTGTGCACAGCATCGTCGGACGAGATTTCCTTCCCCGTGGTCAAGGCATTGTCACACGTAGACCACTGGTTCTCCAACTCATTCACACGCCCGTTCCGGACTCCTCGAGTCCACCTCCTTACACCGAATGGGCGCAGTTTCTTCACGTAGAAAAGCGCTTCACTGATTTCAATGATGTTCGTCGGGAGATTGAGCAAGAGACATTTCGTGTCGCAGGGCAGAACAAAGGGATCAGCCGACTACCGATTTCGCTTCGGATATATAGTCCCAATGTTCTTGACCTTACTCTGGTGGACTTGCCGGGGCTCACAAAGGTTTGTGGGATAATCAAGGGCGATCTTCTCTAGTCGTTTAATGTGCATTCCAGATACCGGTCGGCGACCAACCAAGCGACATAGAACGCCAGATTAGGACCCTGGTCACGGAGTACATCTCAAAGCCAAACAGGTGGGCAGGAGACCGTTGCTTATCAATAGTGATTGAACAACTTTAAAGTGTAATTCTTGCTGTCTCTCCCGCCAATGTCGATCTTGCCAACTCGGATTCGCTCAAGCTTGCGCGAAGCGTTGACCCTCAAGGTCGTCGAACGATAGGTGTTTTGACGAAGCTTGACATCATGGATGCTGGAACGAATGCACTCGATATCCTGACCGGACGCGTATATCCTCTTAAACTTGGTTTCATCGGCGTTGTGAACAGAAGCCAGCAGGATATCATATCCGAGAAGAGCATGTCGGATGCACTCGACGCGGAATCTGAATTTTTCAAAAACCATGCTGCGTATCGGAGTATTGCTCATAAAAACGGGACGAAGTACCTTGCCCGTACACTGAATCAAGTGCGTATGAGTAATAGAAGATGTGGTTTCAGCCTCAATCCGTGTAGGTTTTAGTAAACCACATACGGGAGAAACTTCCAGATATGAAGGCGCGTCTGAACACGCTAATGGGTCAAGCACAGCAAGAACTCAACTCGTTTGGTGACGCTGCAGTCTTTGGTGACAAGAATCAGGTGGGTCAAAGCTTCAATGGTGTTTACACTGATAACCTATTGTTCACTAGCAAGGAGCGCTAATCTTGCGTCTGATGAACCAATTTGCACATGACTTTATCGCATCCATTGAAGGTACCAAAGTTGACATGTCGACCAAGGAGCTATCAGGTGGTGCACGGATATACTACATCTTCAATGACGTTTTTGGTCACGCGCTGGCTTCAATAGACTCTACAGCAGGACTGGATAATCAAGATATCCGCACAGCGATCCGGAACTCTACAGGTCCACGGCCTAGCCTTTTTGTCCCCGAAGCGGCATTTGACCTATTGGTAAAACCCCAAATAAAACTTCTAGAAGCGCCAAGCCTCCGTTGTGTAGAGCTCGTCTACGAGGAACTCGTGAAACTTTGCCATAATTGTACCAGTCCGGTACGGCAACTCAGTCATATTTATGGTGTCGTTTTACGTCTCTGAACTTCGATTACAGGAACTAGAGAGATTCCCCCGCCTTCATGCCCAGCTGATCGAATGCGTATCAGAGCTCTTACGCGAATGCCTAGGTCCTACATCCCAATATGCGCAAAGTCTCATCGAGATTCAGGCTGCCTACATCAACACGAATCATCCCGCATTCATTTCGGGGTCAGCAGTAGCCGCACAAACAGCTACATCCCAAACTCCGAAGCAATCAGTCCCGCCACGCGTAAGCCCTGACCTCATTTTATCTAATCTTGATAGTAATTCCCGTGATCCATCTATCAAACCCAACTTGGATTACGCTAGCCTGTCAGCACTGAACCGACAAATGGCTCTCAGACACCCGAAGATGGGGAAGAGTCCCCTTTGGAGGAACCATTGAGTGTAAATGGTGTTCCTTCTCGGGATGGGCGCTCTGTGTCCTCTACGCTCCACGATCGGGCGCGGACAACGGGGTCCTCGCCTGCTGTGGCCACTTCAACCAAGTCTTCATCAAAACCCCATCACGGCCCTCGGCATTCATCGGTACACCCATCTACACACATTCATCAAACTACACCCAGTTCATCGCCTCACACAGCGCGGGAGACATTCTTGAATTACTTTTTTGGCCAGAATGGTCCTGGTCCCGTCGGTGGATCGAGTATGGAGCGACCACATGCCAGCTTGAACCCTGTGCCGACTGGTAGAGATATCTCAACTGCCGACTCACCCACGCCCACCGGTCTCATGGCCGGTAAGCGAACACTGGATGGTAACAGTGCGGCCTATGATATGAGAAGCCTGGGTAAACATATCGAGGCTGTACGTATGGAGCGCATGGTCCTTGACTTCTTTGTTGAATCTACACTAATCAGTTTTTACTTGTTTTTTTCAGGTGTCGTCCGAAAACAATATACAGTTGTCACAGCGAGAAGAGATGGAGACATCTCTCATCCGGTCCTTGATCGCCTCATACTTTTCGATCACCCGACAGACTATACAAGATCTGATTCCGAAAGCGATCATGCACTTTTTGGTCAATTATTCGACCAAGGAGGTTCAAAATCGTTTGGTGGCGACGTTGTACAAGCCCGAGTTGTTCCCAGAGTTGTTGAACGAGGACGAGGCGCTGGTCGCAGAGCGGACACGGGTAAAGGCACTCTTAGATGCCTACAAGGAGGCATTTAAGACGCTCTCTGACGTCAACTTGAAGCCGCTATAGAACGTATCTCCCTTTACTATTCACATTTGTCATATCCATTTGTTTTGGGAGACTTCAAACTGAGGCACACACCACTGAAACAATTTATGTACTGATCGTCTAAACCACATGATACATGACATTGCAGGATGGAAAATCACAAATTGTCTACCAAACACAAAAGCCGAGGTCAATGATCTCCCAAAGTCATAAACAACATATACGAGCAGCGAGGGTCAGAACGTACGACTACTCGATTGAACTTCGTAACAGAGCCACAAAGCTAGAAGCGCACGGCGACGTAGGAGGGGTAATCAACCACCATTTTGCGATGCGGCCACAGTGCGCGTTCAGTTTTCGGAAGACGACAGAGACGACGGTGGCGCGGAGTGACCTTTGACAGCGATCCACTTGTCTTTTGTGGTCGGCTCTCGCTCCTTCGAGCTGTCCGGGGCGACAGCGGGCTTATCCTCCTCCTCCTCCGACGTCATGCTCTCCTCCGTGTCCGCTTCCATACCGCCACTACTCATATCTGACTCCGAGGAAGACGTGGACTCGCTGCGAAGAACGGGAATGACAGTATCGGTGGTTGAAGTGTTGCTTGTGGAGACAGTGCTCTCGGGTTTCGCCGTGCTCGCATCGGTACGATGCGCCTTCTTAGACTTGGACCGATCTTTTTTCTCAGCTTTCTGCAAAAGCTACAGTGTCAGCCCGAGGCAATAAGCGAAGAACAAGGCGTGGTGCTAACCTCTTTCTCTTTCTCTTCTTTCTGGATTCGGGAGTGTTGTTAGCACAAGCAGGCACGAGTCAAGGGTAGACATTTCGAAAATTTACCTCCTTGGCAGCCTTTTCTTCCTTCTACGGACATTGTCAGAATCCGAGGCCGGAAATGGAATAGGAATGGAACTGTACCTCTTTACGCTCCTTCTCTTCCGCCTGCGAGTCGATCAGTTGGCATGGTAGCGGATTTCTAAGAGTTACATACCTCCTTGGCTTCACGCTACCAAAATGTCAACCTTAATTACACTTTGGTAATGTGAAGGACGTACCTCTGCCTTTTCCTGCTTGAGCTTCTCGCGTGTCTCGCGTTCTTTGATAACCCTAGGGAGCACATCAGTGTCTTCGGACATTTTCGGACATCCACTGACCATTCGGCAACTTCGTCCACGCACTCCCTCGGACGGACTTTGTTCTTCAAGAGGTATCCTTGCAACGCCGCCACCTATTACACGAGGAAGTGTCAAGGGGGTTGAACTTGGATCGTAAAAATTTTAGGAAACTCACACTAAGTTCATTTTCGGGAATGGCATCCGCGAAATGCTTCGCAAGCGCCTCAAGCTCAGCCTCTTCGAGCACCGGAACACAGTGCTCGGGAGCCTTACGCTTCGGAAGAGGCAAGTTCTTTTGTGACACATCACTCGTTTCTTCTGACGTGGTCTCGGTCGATGACGCAGCGGGCTTGTAGGGAAAGAAACATTTGAAGATGCCCTCTGCTTGCCACTTGGTCGCGTGGGTAAAGTTCACCCACACGTCCATCCGACCTGGTCGGCTGAGCGCCGGATCGAGACGCTCGATATGGTTGGTAGTAGCGAATAGAAGGCTGAGGGTATTGTTAGCAAACAACGCAATTCTGTGATCAATGGATACTCACCGGCCCTCTGCCGCAGCGACGCCGTCAAGGCTGTTCAATAAGCCACTCAAACTAAGCGTAGAGCCATCGCTTGTCTCATTGTTGCTGGACGTTGATGTAGATACCGTAGGTGCGCCAGTGGATGACGAATCACGACTGACGGAGCGCGTGAAAGCAGCGTCCAAATCCTCAAGAAGTAAGATACATCTAAAGTTTGACAGTTCAGTATAGCGTTGACAGGAAGCTGACGTATACCGACCTAGACGGTACATTTCCCAATAATGTCGACAATGTATTATCACTCATCCTAGATACGTGTTAGCGCAGCCCAGAAATGATGGCTATGAATAGCCCTACCCCTTGGATGACAGGCTGACAACGTAAATGTCCAAACCAAGTTCGCCAGCCAATGAATGAATCAGCGAAGTCTTCCCACTGCGTAAAAGTGGATCAATAACGCAAACGATGTCGTGTGCGAGGCTACCATACCTTCCCGGAACACCATGAAGGAGGTACCCCCGACGGAATGGAATGCCTGTGCACGTATCCGATGAGCGTGAGTTATCATACCATCACGTTCACTGACCTCTCTCGGCATACCTGGCAGATATTAATATTAATATTTGATGGCCTGAGAAGACTATGTTTCACTCACCAACCCTCCGAGCACAGGAAGTCTTTGCAATCCGCCAAGAGCATATCTTTGACCCCCGGTTGAAGCACAATGGAGCTCATTGGTCGCTTCTGGCGTGCTCCGTTCCACCTCCAACAGCTGTAGGTCCTAACGAACGTACGTGCCTAGGTAAGCGAAATAGTTACCTTAGATAATTATCAACTCACGTATCAGCCATAAAAATATGGACGCGGTGTTCGGCATCCTTTTCGTACTCGCGCTTGGCTTCCAGGACTAGTTTCTTGAGAATGTCGTTGCTGTGGGCAACAACACTAAACAAGTGTAAGCGATCCTGAGAACGGGTCATAGACTTCTTCTTACCTAATCTTGAGAGACGCGCCATGATTATAATCCGAGCGTTTTGTTCGTGTTATCTTTAAAACCCGGAAACGAGTGAATACTCCGACTTGAGACCCGATCAAGGTGTTAAATACATACCCTTAGCCAGTGACCACGGTAATAAATCGTGTGAACAGTGTCTGTAAACAATGAGTAAAAAATTTGCTTATAGAGTATAGAAAACTCTAATCGCGTGAACTCTACCTAAACTTGGCATGAATGACACTTTGCGTTTTCGGCGCCCATGTTCGAGCGCATCTTCGTCCCCGCCGTCACCATCATCTTCTAGGTCACCGGCTGTTGAGTGAGTGAGAGCATTACGACTAATTGTACGCGTCGTTATTTCGAATTCCCGACTACGACCCCACGCAGGTTGCTAGACGGTACATGAGCGAGGTACTCTGGGAGTTGCGACAGTCAGACCTTGGCCAACCAATGCATCAACCTACTACTTGTTAGCGCAGAATACATCCCATTGAAGACGCGACTTACCAGTCATATGGGTAATCATCCTGACTGAAATGCGCGGTCAAGAAAAACGCTGTGGCAGAAGGCTCAGTGTCGACGTCAACTACAGAGGAAGAGGACATGTGACATACAGTCGATGAAACCATTCCAAGCAGAAATGGAGGCGCGTCTCGCCGTTTCGACGGTCCCCCCAATGACGACGAGTTTCTATAGTTGAGGCACACCCAGTTCAGTGTGAAGCACGGATGAAGAAGGCCGCGGAGTGATTACCAGAGTGTCCTGAATGGCATTGGTATTCGTTACCAGCGGGAAGAGTATGTTCTTCAGGGATTCCATGACTATGCAAGAGCTGGTAAGGAGGGAAAGCGGGGAGTCGGACGTCTGAGACGCGACGGCGGGTATTTAAGTGATTTATGGGTACCTTGTGTAAATATGTGCAGGGTAGCAAGTGAACAAACGGATTCAATCAATTACTTTCGCTTCCCGAATAGAAAAAAAAACGAGAAGCTGAGATTTTTTGGTGATTCCTCTGACGTATAACTTCATAGTGCGCGTGAGGTCACCATGCTGTAGCCAAACTCGGCTCTTCATGTCGGAGGCAAACCCAGATAAAGTACTAGTGACCGCTACGTCCCAACACTTACTACTCACAGTTAGCATATATTCAGACGTGTTCCCAGCAACATGTTTGAGAAAACCTCCCAGGGTTCCGCTGGAGTTACGTCTACATACCCGATCTAAACGAGCATAAGCCCATACGGTCCGAGGGATGCGACATATGACCCCCCTCTTAGTGGTGGTAGAATAGTTACAGATTTTAATACGTTCCCACTCAATACGGCAAACTTGGCTTCGCGTACCCAGAAGCGAATCTCAGCTGCGTCGCTTTCTTCCTCTGCTGTCTGCTGTTGCAATTCATCGTCGACGGTAACAGCAAGGCATTCTACTATCGGGAGCAAAGCGGGCCGCTGACTGAAATGGAAAGTGAGCGTCTCCTTGTTCGGAGGTTATGGATCATGCGTAAGCGCGTAAGTGACACTCACGTAGGTGTAACGGGGCTTAGGTTTCGTCATGCCACGTTAGGTTCCCGACCTACGTATCACCGCCTTCCCAATACGAGAGGAGGAGACTCAGAGAATGGAGTGCATCCAAAGGAGACCCTAGATCGTCGCTTTTGTTAGTGAAGGGACATCGAAATCATATCGTCTCGAATTGGGTTCTAATTGGGGGTTATTCGCAGCAGCCATGTTCAAGAACTCCCAGGTTTCGGGACATGCAACAGCAAGTGGCAACCGCTATCATCTCTGATCAGTGGACTATTAAATTCAATTACTACAGCACTCCGAGACCGGGCTCCGGCATCAAGACAGGAATGAATCGTAACTCATTTTTAAAGTAGACACTTCCTCATAATGTCGCAAAGCTGAGTCGTGTGGTTTGCGCAAACATCCATCTTTCATGGAGCTGTAAAATTTTATCTATGATATCTACAGCTTCTACAAGCGATCAGAAACGGCGTCATCACGGTGCAGCGTGATGCATTACACCAAAATCGGCGTCAAGGGTAATGTTTTAGGACGGGTCCAGTACATACACAACCATAGCGGCAACCTACGTCGGCACGATGAGCCTTTGGGTGCGCAGATCCCCTTTAGAGTCTTGATAGTTCGAGAAAGGCATCGCCACTTTCGTCAGTAGGTGACAACACGTGGTGTTGGGCAGAAAACATCGTCCTGGCGCTCCGGCCAAGAAGGCTTCTTGAAGAAATAACTGAAGGCGTCGATGATCTCGCTGACTTGCCAACGTACGGAGTTTCGTGGTATGAATCTGACAGTTCCCGTGGTGTTTCAGGTTGGGCGCCCATGCTAGTTTCACAGGGTCGGGCAGCTCCCGCATGGCGTCATACCCCCGTTGACAAACACCCAGTTGATGCGGAACCAGTGATGCTCGTCAAATATTAGACATTCTAGGGTCAGATATCATTAGAAAGCTCGGGTGTAAGCAGCAGAATCAATACATACTTTGACCAATAGCGCTGAACGAGGACTGGAGCAGTAGTCGAGCGAAGGTGAGCCGCAGAGTGGAAACCCTTAGGTGGCGGAAAGACTAGACCTCGAGCTGGCGGAGATACACCTCCGAAACTTCTATGCCACGATTTGAATGCATGATTAGACGACTCCCCAACTGGTTGATAGACTTCGAATAATTTCATTCGAACCCCTGGAATATCTCGACATAAGTATGCGCATTAATGGTACATTGCGACGATAATAGATGAGGATATACCATAAGAGAAGCATGCTGCTCACTTAGTCTCTACGTAGAAACCCACCCATCTCTATCTCATTAGCTTCGTCTCTGGGAGCAGATATAACCAGACCTTCCGTCATCTCTCTCTTTACGCAGAGTTGCTCTGCAACTGTTACCGTCCAGGCGGACCCCGTGAATATGACAAACCAGAAGAAGAATGAAGTGGGGATGGAAGCCGAGTAATATGTCGTGAGCACCAGATGATTGCATACCAATGTCAATGCAAAGTCCAAAATGAGGCGCGGCCTCCGTATGAAAGTGTACAAGTAGTAGATACTATTTGATAAGAGGGTTAGGGCATAAAAGCACACGGCACGAAATACGTACTCTGCTGAGGAAGCAATCAACCAAGACACCGCGATGACCCAACCTCGTACAGGGTCCGTCCGTCCATCCCATGCGCCATCTTCCCATGCGCCACCAACTTGTTTCCCGCCACTCCATGCGCCATAATAGGAGCTCCATCTTTCCTCGCCTTGGATGCCACGGACAGTAGGTTGACCAGCCATTTCTCTCCAGTCCATTATCATGCCTGACGGTTGTGTAATTCTCTGGGTAGACATTCACAGATGAAACTACATACCAACATTGGCCGCGCCTCCTTCATAAATGAGAGATGTAGGTTCCGCAAAGGCTGTAAGCAGGGGAGGAATAAGGATACAGAGCGTCAGGTAATGCAGTGTTTGCATGGATATAATCTAGCGATGAACATTAGCACGGTGTCATGGATGACGATAAGAGACGACATACTTGGGAGATGAGTAAGATGGGATCCCAGCTGCTTTGTCGCGGAGGTGCCATGGTGGTAGAAGGCTCGCCGGACCGCCTTTAGCCTGGCTTGACGGTGGTAAAGTCGCAGTGCTGTCGTGAGCAGAATTATGTAATGCGTTGATCGCTAAACTGCCTCGGCTTCAACTCGGTTGGAACAAACAAGACGCGTGCGATGCCCAACCCAGCATACGAGCGCATTTCCGACAGTGACACCGACGAGGAATACACGGAAATTCCCTCGCAGGGACCTCACGTTCGCCCGCGTCTTGAACTCGCAGTGCAGCCGCCTGTCTACTATGGAGATGGTCCATTTGATCCACCTAGTTCGCAGGAAGACTCAGACGAAGAGCGTTTCGTGCATAAATCAGAGCACCATACCACTTCAGATGAATTCGGGGACTCCGAGCCAGGAAACGGTTTACGAGTTGGGGGTAAGGTCAGTACCGTACGCGGTCATAGGTTTAGAACTCAAGTGCTCATTAACTATTTCACCCTGCTTAGCGTCCGACCGCTCTGAGGTATCTCGTATACTCCCTGGTGTCATTGGTGCTCTTGTCAGCCTGCATTGGCGTTTTTGCCGCGATGAACCTTTATCATGGCAAGCCCTACCGTCCGTCGAGAGCACGCAAAGTGTCACTCGACCACATCTTCAACGGGACCTTCAGCCCACACACTCAAGACCTTGATTGGGTTCCTGAAGGTAAGTAGCTCATGGGCTGTCGTTGTCCATCACTTACGCGGCATTAGCTGGAGATGGCGTTTTCTCGACATTTCAGAATGGGCGAATTCAACTGGTCGATCTAAAGACAAACACGACCACTCACCTGGTCTCATCGACCGATATCAGAGACGTAGGCGCTTCTTCTCTTCCAGGTACACTGCTACTGAGTCATACTACAGGAGAACGGTCAGCTGATTCTTTGGACTGACTGGAAACTTTCTCCGGACATGAAATCCATCCTTGTTAAAGCGAGTCATCAAAAGGTTGGCACGAAATCCTCGTTGTTTTCTGTAATTCTCAAGTGATATTAGCAATGGAGACATTCGAGCTTCGGGAACTACTACGTATATAACTTGGAAACTCAAGTGACCTATCCACTCTTGCAACCAACTTACCCCCCAGTGACATCGTATGCTACTTGGTCGCCTACCGGTGAATCGATCGCTTTCGTTGCTTCAAATGACTTGTACATTGTTCCGTCACCGTCGTGAGTGTCTCTTTTCGACGACATGTATGTTTCGTACTCATTCCTGTCTCTAGTGCTTCGGCCTCGTTTATCCGTGTGACCACCAGCGGTAACGCCTCGTTATTCCATGGTGTACCGGATTGGATCTACGAGGAAGAGGTTTTGTCACAAGATTACGCGCTTTGGTGGTCTCCTGATTCGTCGAGGATTGCGTTTCTTCGTCTCGACGAAACTGCTGTCGAGGAGTACAAATTTCCGATCTATAACCCAACGGAAGATCCCTACGCCATTATCCCATATACCGAAGAGGTGGTTATTAAATACCCCAAACCAGGTTATCACAACCCGCTCGTGTCGGTGCACGTTTTTGATCTCGGGGCTTATCTGAGTCGGGTGGGGTCTGCACCATCTTCCGTCGCGGATGAGGCCGTTATAAACCTTAGATGGTCCGATAGCTTTCCTTTGGACAACAGTATCATTAACCAGGTTACTTGGGTCGACAATTCGACATTGGTGTTGAAGGAAGTCACGAGGGCGGCTGATCATGGGAACGTTGTGTTATTCGATTTGGCTACTGCGGTTCCTGGGGAGACTGTGACAGGCGCAGTTGTTAGGAAGCTTGGCGTTGATGGAGAAGAGGGTGATGAAGGGTGGATCGACGCTGTTCGTGACTCATCTGTCGCTGGGTGTCCTTGTACTGAGCGATTTACACAGGGTCAGACTATCCGTCCAGTTCCAGCGAGTTTGCGATCTGGTGGTTCACCTGCTTACCTGGATGTCGTGCCTAACCAGGACGGGTATAATCATATTGCCCTCTTTGACCCCGCTACATCTTCTGCGCCGCGTTTTCTTACCACTGGTCCCTGGGAAGTTGTAGACGGCATTCAGGCAGTGGATAGCCAGCGCGGATTGATGTAAGCTCCAGGATCTTAATGTCCGTGGTTGATTTGTCACAACACTAACAATAAAATTGCAACAGTTATTTCCGAGCTGCGCGTTCATCCGTTGAGCGTCACTTATACTCTGTTCCAATCGCATCACCAACTGCTGATGCGCCAATCCCTCCTACGCTCCTGACTGATGATTCGTTACCGTCTTCTTATTCCGCCAGCTTTTCGCCTGGTGCAGGCTTCTATTTACTAGGTTATTCGGGCCCCAGTGTCCCGTGGCAAAGAGTGGTAGATGTCAACAATCCAGGTAATTTCTGCGTCTCAGCCGAATTGATATTAGTTCATGGTTTGACCCATAGACTTTGATTATGTCCTTGCCGACAACGCTGCGCTGAACTCGACTCTGGGAGAATTCGAAACTGCAACCGTCACATACTCCACGATCGACAGTGACGGCTATGGTGAAACTCCTTTTTGATTCAATGTGCTCTTACTTACCAGATTCCAGAGCTAAACGTGAAGGAAATGCGGCCGCCTAAAATGGATGACTCTGGACGCACGAAGTATCCTGTTTTGTTCTTCGTGTAAGCCTTGCTTTATATAATTTTACTTTTCTGATCATTTATAGTTATGGTGGTCCCGAGAGCCAGAAAGTAGACCTCAAGTACAGTCGTGATTGGCATGATTACCTTGTCTGCACGCTGCAGTATGTCGTTGTCATAGCTGATGGGCGTGGGACTGGGTATAAGGGGCGTCAGCTGCGCAACCCTGTTAGGTACAACTTGGGGTTTTGGGAGACTCGAGACCAGATCAATGCTGCACGGTACGTTTTGCTTTCTTTTTGGACGTCTGCCACCTGTCCGCTCATGTTATTCGCAGCATCTGGGCAGGGAAGGACTACGTAGACCCAAAGCGTATTGGCATATGGGGTTGGGTAAGAGCACTCGCAACCGCCAATCACACACCCGCTGATGGCTATCAAAATTAGTCTTATGGTGGATTCATGGCTTCCAAAGTTGCCGAGGCCGATGCTGGTATTCATTCTTTGGCGATGGCCGTGGCGGTAAATGGAGAATTACCCTGTTTTATTTTCCTGCTAAACTTGGTTTACAGCCCGTCACGAGTTGGCGATTATATGGTAACCTAACTTTTATGCTAGATGCTAGGTTCGCTCGCTCATCCTGTGCTTGTAGACTCAATTTATACTGAGCGGTACATGGGCCTTCCCGATGATAACCCCGGCGGATACATCAATGCTTCAATCTCGAGCGTGCAAGGGTTCAAGAACATAGACTTCCTATTTATGCATGGGAGTGGGGATGATAACGTTCACCTGGCTCACTCGGCACACTTGCTTGACATGCTGACGAAAGCGCAAGTCCGGAATTTCAGGTTTAGGATGTTTACTGATAGGTCAGTTTCACACTCGCTTCTCTGTTGCTAAACTGATGATCTACTTGTGGACAGCGATCATGGTATCAATAAAAGAGGTGCTAATAGGGAGGTGTATGAGTATATGGCACTTTTCCTCTTAGAAAAGTGGGGCAAAGGTGGCCGTCGCCGGGGATGGTGATACTAAGCAGGTACTGTTCGGTTCCCCGGAGGTGTCGTGTACTACAGTGATGCTCATCAACGGCCCTTCATACTTCCGCGTTTGTCGTGGGCAGTCTTAGCCACTCGGAACTTCGAGATTTGTGTTCATTATTATAAGCATGAATTCACCACACTGCTAATAATTGGCGCGGAACTCGACACGACGGGCTCATTCCGTTACACAAATGGTGCATGAAACGAACAGTCCGAGGTCGGTATGCATCCGTCACGGTGCATTGAGTCGCGTCGCGGTGCGTTGCCTGACGCCGGTAGGTCTGGGCTCAGTAGTACTGGCACTTGCCTCTATTACACGCGCTCTCACTCCTCGGTGTTGCGGCAGGTGAGCAATGTCGACTCGAGTTAACCACTGACTTCTATAGGTGATATACAGTATGTTTGATGGATCCGGAATGGTCCGGCATTGCCGTTCAGCCTGGTAGGTGCAGTCTTGCCTGACTGATATTCTAGCGTGCGGCTTGAGTCGTCTACGTCGACGTGGTGGATTCGGGTCGCGCGCAGGTTGTCGGAGGTATTTGGTAGGCAGTATGGGTGGCCTAGGTACGTGCGCAGCCTTCATTTCGTTGCGTCGGCGCTGACTCGTCTGTTCTTCAGCCAGCTATCCTGTGGCTTCCATTTCGACCCATTTCGAGCCGTGGCGTGCGCCGTTCGTCGCGCCATTCATCCGGTTCTCTATCCCATCGATTCGCTGCCATTCAAGGCAGCGCCCGAGTGCGTAAGTTCATCGCCCTCTACGCTTCTCATCCCGCATCGCTCGCCCTTTTGATCCCCTGGCCCTCTTTCTTGACTTCTCGCGTTCGTTTCGACTTCGCTTCCGTCGCTTTTGGGACGTCTGTAGAGGTCATTTAACGCGCCTGGTACGTCCGTTTTTTCTCCCGGGTCGCGTGAGTTGACTTGCTCCTCCGGCTGCCCTACGGTTCTTGTAGTCAGCAATTCGCATGCTATTGGCGTGGTAGGCGTGTCCCTGGCTTATAGTGGACCATCAGTTTCGCTGTTCGGGCCGTTCAGATTGTCTGGGGCGATTGTTGGTGAGTCTGCCTGTAAGGTACAGAGCCGGAAGGTACTGTTGCGAATACAAGCTGAAATCGGCATCATGCCACAAACAAGTAATCAATAGATTGATATAATCAATACAGTAGCAACAGTATATAGAGCTCAAGCAGGTTTAGGGGAAAATAGCATAACTCTTGACCTTGGTCACCCATTATCTCACATCCGTGCGACCTAATTATTCTCGCTGTGACCCATCACTCTCTCCTAATAATAACTTTATGTAATACATCGCTTGACAAAAAAAATTCGATTCCAGTGGTGATCCTCCACACTCTCCCTCTCTCGATCCAACACTCTTGCCTTGCTCAACTCGCTCAACTCGCTCTACCAAACCTTTTGCTCATCTGAATAAACCACCGATCTACTATGTCTGATTCGGCTGATAACGTTGCTGGCTACAGTGCGTTTCTTTTTGTCAGATTTTCTAATACAAGGGCAATTGTGCCCACTCAGCCAGTTGCCCACGAGAGTGAAACACGACTAAGATTCACCTAATACAAGGGCAATTGTGCCCACTAAGGTACATCAGCTATGTATAAA